>JAEMON010000007.1:18664517-18688838 GCA_030264115.1 Lygus lineolaris | reverse complement strand
TGCAATAGCTTCATTTTCTTCGAAAATTCGCTAAAACGACCTGGGGACTGAAAATTACCTCTTCACATCGATGAAAGGCTCAATTGGATGACGTGGCGTGTCGAGACTCGATGACAGTGAAAAACTATGTGGTATCCGGTACCCGCCGGGCTCTAGCATGAAATAAATTGGTCAACTGGAAAAGGGGGATGTGAAGTAAAAAGCCAATACAAGTGACGGTGACTATAAGGCCCTGATGGTCGTTGGAGCAGGATAAACCGGATAACATGTTAATTTGAGATGCGCCATTTTTCAAAATCACATAAACTCGTTAAGATATGTACCTGCAACGAAGTCAGAATGACTATAGACTACTATTTCATGGCTGCGGGATGCAAGTGAAGCTCAACCTAAAGGGGGAATATGTTGGCTCTGTGTGACTTCATATATAGTATTTTATATTCTAAGATTTTCGAATATAATGTCTGCGCCGGGGTCTTCGAAGTGGGATTGATGGATATATTTATGTATTAACATTGTTTTTCCGAAACCATCCAACCTGGTTTTCTCAATAGAATTGATTCATATTTCACGTAATCCACAACTCCGTTTATTCTGATTATCACCTGAGCGGATGTTTGTCTCATGGGTCGATTTCAAACAGGCTAGTCAAAGCAAAAGCACGTTCCGAGCTCAAATATCGTCTCTTCAGTTGCTACTCCAATTTTTGATATTTAAAGCCATTTACGTACACGATAAAAATATAATGTGTATGTTACAAAAAATAAAGTATTTTTGATATGTGCTAGACGAAATTAACTTAACGAAGCTGTAACATACATAGAAAAAATGGAGTGTATTTTGGCGATTTCTGATGTTCATAATTTAAAGCAGTTCTTCTTCTTCTCTCTTCTTTCTGATGGAACTATCCCATATACCTAGTACGAGAATGTGTGTCCGTTGTTGTTTCATTAAAATTCCAAGGGATTTGTCAACGAAAGTCTCCTAAATTCATTTTATATCAGCACCGCGCCCACCTGCGCAATCACCCTCCTCGGCTTCTTCAGTAGCTCATGATCTGTGAATCCTTTTGTTAAGTAATCCACAGTCCTTTTCCTCCCTTTTTGTTGACCAAAGCCCATCCTATCCCAGCAGCCTGCCGACAATGGCAGCTGTTTTTCTGCAATCCATTATGAGGTGCGGAACGTCCTGGGTGACTTACGTTCCAAAAAAGTCACAGTACGGGTTGTCTCCTTTCCTCATACTACATCTCATAGCTATGTCCTAGGAAGAGCCTGTTTATGAATGTAATGTCCTCGAGGTAGATGTTTCTTTCCCATTTTAGAACCAAGGAGATTTGTTTGGGTCGTCAATGAAACTCCTTGCCCAGGTACTCACCCTCCAAACACACGTATAAATACGACTGACCAAAAATACTGACGACTGTCCTGAAATAATGACAGTACCAAATTACGATAGGTGAACTGTTTCATAAACATTTGTTAGGTCTTGTAACATATTGCAGGTTTTAGACTGAATTGTATTTTCTTCGAGGCCTACCTTATATGTAGGTACCTAATAACTAAATGAGTGAGCCAGGATTTCTCTGAAGCAACGAATTCCTCGCCTAACCGGAGGAAAGGGTTCAGAGATACGACTTTGCTCGTGTAATAGTTTTTCCCCTCCACGTCAAGCGTAAATCGTGGTTTTCATGCCCTCTCCCTCTTCATTCTAAGTTCTTCCTTCACCTTCTGACTTTAACCCTCAAACTGTGACCTCCTGGTTCCACCGCCGTCTCACTAGTTTGCTTTTTGCTTTCATTAACCTGCTGCGGCCATGAAGAACACTTCAGGTGCTAAAAGACACGCAATGTGCCTTCTTGCTATGTCTTTTACCCCCAGAAAACAATAAGTGAAACTTAGTCAGGCGGGTACTATCATGCAACGAGTCATATCAAATCGTTGTCTCTGAAAGGTTTGGTATTATTTATAGGCAATCATAAAAAAGTTATACCTAATTGCGCTGGCTCCACACAATTCCTCATCTGAGAGCGAGAAAAATATTCATATCCTTACCTATGTAATAGGTCACAGTGAAACCTCGTGTCCGGGCCTCGAGTAGTGTTTCTATGAATCAAGTTAGCCTTGAGAAAAAAATATCGATAATGAAACAATAATAAGCCAAAAGCAGTCTCTGAATAAATAGGTACGACAGGAAAACAGTGGCCGACTCGAAAGAAAATCTCTGTCTTATCGGTGATACCCTGGACTCCATTACCCCGGATTCACGAGGTTTTACTGTACTTAATAAATTGTAATTTATTGATGTATTGTCATGTGTGTCTGTCTATTTGTCTGCGTTTCAATGACGCTCGAACAGCCACCCTGACTTCCATGAGGATTTTACAAAATGATGGGAAGGTTCCTGGGTAGGTTACAGGCTATAGATAGATTACAGGCAGATGTTGTTACACCCTCTTTCGTGAAATCATCCTTCTTACGTGACGTTGATTGCGTGAACACGTCCGTGAATAGGGATAGTTTGTTCAACTTTACAAATTTTCCCGTCAAATTCGGACGATGTGATGCAATTTGGCGAATGGAACTTTCTGTGAAGAAATCAACGATACCGGAACGAATTCCCCGGATTCTTGGCCGGAAAAGTTAGTCGCCCTATGATACATTCGAGGACTTCCTGCCTAATCATAGGTCATAGTAGTATTTTAAAACACGTTTCCTAAATTAATTAATCTTCTTGCTGTCGATCTACAGGTTAACTAAAATGAGCTCCTGCTGCAAAATAAATAGGTACTTACTTACCTACCTTCCTAGTCAACTATATTCATCTCGAGCAGAGTTACTTTTTATTGAATTGGTAATAGTTATGTAAGTTTGGTACCGAAAGAAAATATCGGACCTCGCACGTCACTATCACTTAGGTATATGACGTTTCCATGATTAGTAGGTAAGGTACCGATATGATACTGGGATCAACACTTTTTATTCGCTTCTGATATCGAAAGAGGTATTGATACCGCATCCCTTGGTACTCCTTCAATGTTACTGGTATCGGTAGTTGGGTGATATCGCATCATCTTGTGATACTAGGTATTGATTCTTAGGTGATTTCGATGTCGCATCAACATCTCTAAGTGTGATACATGGTGTAACTATAACTTCTCAACGTATCATTTGACTGCATTTGGGCGTCGGGACCGCGTGTTAGAATGGCGATGAGTGGTAATTAAGCCCTCCTTCATCTCTACTCGGTGACTGAGCGTTTGGCTGAGTGCTCCTTCTTGTTTTCCAGGGGATTAGAATTAGCGATGCACAGATCCCTGTATTCCTAGCTCCTTCACGTTTTCCGCGGTCCCACCCGCTTACCACTCTACACCCCAGTGGGAGGATAATCCTGCAGTGCGGTCGGCCATGGTCTCTCCTTTACGCCTACTAGGGCTGAGGCTGACACAGCTGTCCTGAGATGGCACCTGCATTGTTATTTTGTTGATCATTGGAAGCAATACTCTGTCTATGGTGGGGAAATTCTACTGGATTTTTACTGGAGTAAAAAATAATGTTTGTTATTCACAAAACGATTGTGCTATTCGTTGTATTTAAATTTCCATCGAGTCGGTAGTTACAAAGGGGTGTTTGCATGGTTATTTTTTATTTTTTCGAATAGTAGATCTCAGTGACAGCTTTCCAAAAAGGTGCTACATGGTCGTATATCCTATGAGCAGAAAAAGGTCTTGTAATTAATCATGATGGCGTCTCGTGTTATGAACTGAAAAATGGCCCAAGGAGGAAGCGCTTGAACGCAACACACCCCATCAATCAATTAGTAAGGATTGCAGATAGTGGGAAGCAACAGATCACAGATCAAAGAGTGCCTATGGGCAAAAGAAAATTTAGTTCAGTGTAGCTTCTTGGTATCGAGCTTGCAATTTCCAGCACCATAGTACTTATCCACCATTTAGAAATTGAACTCCAGGTGAGTAAATAAGAACAACAATCAGACAAGAAATTAATAAATTGGAGAACGCGTTTGAGTGGAATTATTCTTTGTCTGAATGATAAATGAATTTGCTCAAAGTACCATTTATGTGTGAACATACGTTTTATACTGTATTTATGAAGATCCAGGCAAAGATTACCTATAGTCAGTAGAAATACCTATTCGGTTAGTCAAACGATGAAATCTATACCAGGTTGACGTGATGTTGCTCTTGACATGAATATTGTAGGTAGTTCCCCTATGTTGCTCGTAACTTTAGGTTCATTTCACCTCCCCGTGGGTCATGAAAATGCGGGTCCTCGTAAGTAAAATTAGATGCAACGAATGCGAATTTGACAGCAAAAAGGCGACTTTTTCCTACTCATGCGCACACTCCATATAATTTTCGTAACTGGTGGACTGGTACTTTTGAATAGGTTCTAAATTAGACCGGATACGCAAAGAACATCATTGTGACTTACATTATACAAGACTTACAATCCAGGAAGATTCATACTTTTCTTGTACGCTATACCCTTACTTTTGTTATCCGTAAATACCTACCGCGTACCCATATTTATGTTCGTTTCTCACATTTTTCGTAAAAACCTTTATTTTATTTTCCAATTCGTTAATTGATTACGAAAACCGTTCCCAGTTTCGAAAAATATTCATTCAATTTGGAAGTGCTTTACATTTTGATCGTGAAACTGCGATTTCTCAGTGGATTAGGTACCATCAGGCCTGACTCAGAGAAGTTGGACTCGGCCGCAGTGCAGTCCTAGTTTAAAAGCCCCCAACCGTACAATTGCTTCACGGTCCGCAGGCCTTTCCTCGAGTAAGATCGAGAGAGGATCCTACTGCGGGGGGGATCTGCGAGACCGCCCGGACCTCCAGATCACTCTGCAAGGTTGAAGCGCTCGGTGGCTCGTCATACTTCCTCTAGCTTCTTTCACTCCGTTTCACACCAGAAGACAGTCATCGCGTAGACTCAACGGTATCACAGCTGAGTCATCTGCTTGTTTTCCAGATACAAAAAACCGTTATTATATTATGTTATCGAAGGAAGGAAAAGCCATCTGATCGCAAATTTTCTTTGTACAAGGCGGTCTAGTCCAACAGCTCAATTCCAAAGATAAGAAAAAGAATGAAATGCTTACAAATTATTACACAATCTTTTCTGTATTGACGATATCGATTCACAAACGTATTTTCTATTTATCTTTTTCCTATGAGCCCATGGGGGGCAATAGTCGCGCCGGAAAGCTATTGTGGGGAGGTACCTCAAGGTAAAGGTCGTAGGAACCTAAGCTTCAATGAGAACTAGACCTCTTAATTTGCGTTCTATAAACCAAATTTTATCAATTCGTGTCCATGATAACTAATTGCAGTTAGTATGTGAAAGGCGAAAACTCTGGAAATAATTTTTCCAGAGAATTATTGACAATAAGTTATTGTCAGCATCATGCGTTATGGTGTACACAATTGTATGACCCTTATTTTGGGCAATTTCTCTCTTTTTCGCATAATAATGATACTCAAGTATGGATAGGTTTGATGTCTACCTTCATGAAATGCCCCTATTATTGTTGAGTTAAAAGTTTTTCTGGGCAATGAACTTGTCAAGACACGTCTTGGATCTTGGTCATAGGAACTTCTCAATTTCTACTTTTGGTTTATTATTTTCAATAAAACACTTGGAATCGAGCACGAAAATTTGTTTCACAAAAGTGTTTCACGTTTCAAGATACGTAGAATCCAAAAATCGAATAAAAAAACGTCCTTCAGCCTGCGCCGTCCGCGGCACTTTGCTTAGTTAGCATGGACCAAAATTAATGAAATTTGGTATAGTCCCCATTTATTGTCCCCATGGGCCATTTCGGGTCTAGTTGTGCTCCGAAGCTTGAAGTTACCTTCAGTCGTCTAGGGGTGGAAAATGGGCATCCCCCCCCCCCCCCCCCCCCCCCCCCCCCCCCCCAAACGATCATCCTAGCCTTAAAACTTCAAATATAGGAAGGTCTATTTTTTCTATCGATTTCTTATTGATCTGAAGTCTTAGCGTCGAATGAGACCTCTCGAAGCGCACTTTAGAACCAACCGTTCGCTTCCTGTAAGGACTTGCGGAAACGAAAAAACAAAAAAAGAACAGAAACACGATTGTGGATCGTAAATCCACCCGAGTAGGCCAAATCCCCGTTCAAAGCTCAGCAGATCAAAATAATGCAACTTTTTCGATTTTACTGATTCGAATTTCCTGTTTATTTTTGTAACTTCCTTAGTTACTGAATTACATTATGAAGAGCCTACAACTCTTGGATGATAATAATATTGGGTAACTATAGGTAGGGATTCGAGAAATAATGAGTGTGACCCTCGTGATATAATTGAGGGACTTACCATCCACTTAAAATCTTTGATCACAAATATTACCGGAAAGTATCCAGGGCTGAGCCACGTAATCCAAGGATTATTCTAGACCAGATGTTTAGAGAGCCTTTCTATATCATTCTTCCATTTCAGGGCCTAAGCATCCCTCAGCGAGGGGTCTAATCCAATAGTAAGAATTTAGCTACGAAGGAGTTTACAAATTGTAGGTCTTGCGAAATATGTACGCATGGTATACAAATTGTGATAAAATAGTACGTTGAAGACAAATTAGTAATATTTACGAAAGAAATTATCTATCCACTCAATTCAAACTTGACATTTCACTACACCGGAGTTCTGTTTCCTTGTAGACGATCAAATGTTTGCATTCAATCAGGGTTCCGATTGTATTTACTCCACAAAGTCTTAACTTATTCAAGTGTGATTGTGTGGCGTATTGTGGTGTTTTCGTTAATTAACTGTTACGCATCACCTCGATCCACTTGAATCCTGTCGCTACCATATAATATCAGAGGAACTCAGCAACACAGGGAGCACCTGGCTCGACCTTTAGCTAAGGGTATCTAGATTTCTGAAAGGCTCCGTGAGGCCATCAATACAGCTGTGTTAGCTATCAATACAGTATCCTCGCTATTTCATCTTCGAGACAAGAAGGGGACGAAAGCCCTTAGGTAGGTACACCAATCAGAGCGGAAAGTGGAACTTGGGATAACAGGGAGGCGTAAACATCTCGGGAATCGAAGCCCTCCCGTCTTTCTATCAACACAAGTGTCTGCAGGTTTACTCAATACTGTTCTCGATGCTGTAACATAGTGAATGTAATTCTACAAAATACCTTGAAACCATCATAAAGATGAAACTTCCACCATTTTTCGAAGGCCACGGTTGTTCTCATGGAGGTTTCTATCGCCATGCCAGAAATTTAATATTATTCGCCCGTACATAAATATGTAAATCATGTACAAAAAATGTTGGTTTTACTTATTTTTTGTTTTGTTTTGCAAAAATATCATAGCTCGTTAAAATCTGTTGAAAGAATATGTTGTTTTACAGGAAAGAAGTAACAATAAAACAATAAAATGATGAAGAATAGCTTTTAACCAAGATATATCCAGCATAAATTTAGGAATCAACGTAGTCCATTGTGTTTAATTACGATAGAGGAAACGCCTCCAGCCTCCCTTGTTCGCTCTTGTCTTCGAAAACCCACCCCATTTGGCAACGATCACTTCGTCCCGGAGAAAATAGTCAACAAGAGCACAAATTTCCGCCAAGATCACCCCTTCGCTTTTCACCGTGAAGGGTGATCAATAGCGTAGGTATTGTTAAAGATGAGAGCTTCCCGTCCCCTTTCGGATTCGTCCTTTCGGCCGGAGGACCGCCCGCAGAGAGTTGGGTCCCCACTAAACTGAAGATTCGGTGGAAGAAATGGAATAAAAGACGGAGGAGTAGTATAAAATTATTGTACCATTCAATCAGAGCCTTTGGAAGCCGAGAATTTTATTCTATTCACGGTTCTCCGTTCTCTTTTCCGAATTTATTGCTGTATTTTTCCTCCAGATATTGTGTAGTAAAAATGAGAGAATCCCTTGTGCGATAGCAATGTACTACAATATGAAGTAGAACCGTGGATGAAATACGGACCTCTCTTCAGCTTTCTACTTTAATTTACATTTTGTTCTTAGGGCTTCCATTTCCAGAATACTAATGCATAATCTAAGTTCTGAGCCTTGAGAATATTGTTGAATTCTTATTGTCTATAGAGCGAATGTTTGAAGAAAATGAACCTTTACCTAATTATTGCTATGGTTTCCACATTTTTGATGAGTGATGTTTCGAAAATGTCTACCATGGAAATCCATTAGAGTGTATTCTGAATCAAATTCTTAAGTTAAACCCTCAAGAGATATCTGACCCATACATCCGTGATATCCTGAGATATCTTCAAGGATATGTGTAATGTGTATATAATTGGCTGTTACTTCTTCGTTTCCTGTGACATCCCAATTGCCCCCAGTTGCATAGTGTGTAACTATAATGTAGCTGTATACTGGTTGGTTCTCCAGCATAATCTCCTGTCGGAACATTCGTGTGTGTATGCGCGCGTGCGTGCGTGCGTGCACTCGCGCTCTGATTATTGATTCGTTATCGTTATTACATTCATGTCCCGGGATATTTTTTCCAACGAAATCAGGACTCTTATCTTATCGTATCTTATGTTACAGGATCCCATGGCCAGCTACGACGTGAATGGCCACGACGACAATCCGATGCCTCGCTACGACATGATCGACTCCAACCGGCACGGAACCCGTTGCGCGGGAGAGGTTGCAGCAGTCGCTAACAACTCCCTGTGCTCTCTCGGCATTGCTTACCACGCCAGCGTAGGAGGTATAATATATTATAGCAATACAGTTCTTGATAGATCCATTATTTTCCTTATCTCTATTAATGAGATCGTAAGTCTCATCGTCAGTCTTTATATCGATTAGAGTCATGAACTTTTGTATTTATTTTTCGTTTTATCGTATTTGGAGGCGATTGCGTGATTCGATTTTTCTCCGTCTGACTGTTTTCCCGTTTATTGTTGAGTTTTCACGGCCACAGAGGCTATCTAATAAAAATTGTGACAATTAAAGTCAGTGGTGGAATATCTTCGTATTAGTTCAACTTTGATTATTGGCTATTTAGATTCTTTAAATAACTCAATGGGTTTGTCTGTATAGCTACTTTATAAATTCAATGTATAGATTGATCACGATTCGGTTGGCAGAATTAATTAGACCGTCCACTCCAGTGACTTTAACGTTAATCAACCGCATAACGCCAACACAATACGCCGAGATGAGAAAGTTTAGGTCGACCCTCCCGAACAATGACGTTGAACTCGATTAAGCTCTAAGCGACCTGCGATTGAATAAGTAACGACGAGTTCTCAAACTTTTGGCATCCTCGGTGGACCAAAATGGTAATTACCGCTACAAGCACTGATCAGTGTTTGTCTGACCATAACTAATAGGTTTTCGGACAATGAGGGTACAACAGGAAGACAAGTTTAGTAAGTGGAGTTTCCAGGGAGAGCAAAACTGAGCTGTTTGCTTGCGCTGGAAAGGAATAATTATTGACGCCTTCTCTTGTTCTGTGGGTGTTGAACCAACTTCGTTGAATCTTCGAATTTAAAGTGGGAAATTGTCGATGCCCAATTTCTAGTGAACAGTGTGATTGAATTCAATTTAAAATATGATTTCTACAACTGAAACCATCTTTCTATCGGACAATGTGTTCCATTTATAGAGAACAATGTGTGTAACCTCGGATCTGTCGGCGGGTCATCATGGATGTATAGGCCAGTACAATGCTATGTTTGTAGAATAGTGTACCATGAGGAACAGACTTGTTTTTATCTTACTTCAGATTGTATGTCTAACCGAAATCTTTCCAAAAAGATGTAATATGAAGGGTCGGATATTAACGGAATGAAAAGCACGAGAAGTAATCAGTCAAATATCTTCCTCTCCCTCTCACATGTGCGAACCGATTGAGAAGGAGATACCTATTTGATCGATGTCGTCACACATTTTTTCATTAGCTCATTCCCTCTTGGATTTTGGAGCTGAAAATTGGGACACAGGGGTTTTAGAGAGTGCTGAATGTGAATCTGATTCTGAGGACGAAATCAGCAAATTTAGCAACAAGTATTGTTCTTGAATGGCTCTAACCACCATTCATATGCACAAACATGGTACCGTTGGTTGACTCGAGTACAAAATAGGACCGACTACTTCAATAACATAATACATAGTAACTTTTTTAGAGTAACAACCGGTTGCAACTAATGAGGTTGGACGTTTGCAACCCTGTGCTACCTATCCTAATGGGAATAAACCAGTGAAACCTTATTGAAGTCATAGATAATATCTCTTTGGGGTTTCGGATCGAGCTAACTATCAATTAGAGCTAACAATTAGATCCTTTGCCATGGCACTTAAAGAACCGATTAATTTTATTGGTTACGAAACGTTGGGCCAGTCCAAAATGCGAGCTTATGCCTTTAGTTCGCATAGGGCGGTCTGGTCACGTACTCGTGGGCGTCGGAAGCCGATGGTGAGGGGGCTATAATACCACATATTCCCTACAGCCGGATACACCTATAGCCTGTGGTCATTATCATAACAATATCCCCTTGCTGAGAGAGGGAAGACTCTGTGATCAGCTGCTATAGCTAGAGAGAACGCTGAGTACGGTATTACCTGCTACAGTTGCGGTTTGCTTTCAATAGATACCTACTTAGGTATCGGGGAATCGTTTTCTGTTTCAGC
This sequence comes from Lygus lineolaris, assembly GCA_030264115.1. Classification (NCBI taxonomy): domain Eukaryota; kingdom Metazoa; phylum Arthropoda; class Insecta; order Hemiptera; family Miridae; genus Lygus; species Lygus lineolaris. The sequence continues at coordinate 18,678,159 of JAEMON010000007.1, read as the reverse complement.
TAAACTTGGTTTTTCTCAAGTTCGTGTTTCTGGGTAATGATTAATTAATCGTTTGTAACATGCATGCAAAATCATGCCTTTCAAAATTATTACTGTCGCATTATCGCTAACTAAAGAGACTATAAAACCGTTTCTTAGAGGTTTTGTAGTCTCGTTTTCCAGCACCAATAGGCTTTTTGTTTCTTGGCTGATGATTGGCCGACCTCAAGAAACACAAACGCAAAGCCATGAATAATAGCCGTCGGTCGTCCAAATCCAAGGTCTAGGCTTTTCACGTCCGTGTTTCATACTGATTGTTGCTGAGATGCATGGATGATTCTGATGCCTCGGATTCATCGTCGTCAGAACAGTCAAGAAACAAATTATCAGCCATTCTTCTTATTATTAAAATTACCAGGTACAAAAAAAATCGTGTTGTTTGGAAACCATTAAAAAAAAGAAAAAAATGATCTTTATCGCATACAAAAGCAAATTATATGGTGGACGACTTGTGATATTTAAACAATGTTTGTGTTTTCCCAGAATTTTCGGCATTTACATTTTTCCCAGAAGGGATTGTGAAGTTGGAATCTTTTAAAACTGATAACTATTAACACAAGTGTTTCAACTATTGCATCTCCTGGTCCTAATACGCACTATTACTATTGTAATCTGAATTCAGTTATCAATTCGAAAACGATGAAAAGGTTTCAATAGATTGACCGGGTTTCCACTGATTGAGAGGGTTTAGTTCCTATTAGAATAAATTCCTACTCCAAAGTTAATTATGCGACTTCATCCACGAGACCGCATGAAGACATGTGGAAAAATAACCAAAATACATTAAGGTGGTGAATAGTTGATTACATCAATAACAATACTGTTGGCGTAGGCAGACCTCGTTATTTGGCTCCTTATCCTTATTTTCAAGAAAAATATAGTGTCACAAGAAGAGGATTCTAGCTTCTTTAGATTATAGATTAGCGAAGAAAAGATAAAAAGCAGAAAAATTGGGACGAAGAAAAGTGGTCCACAAAAGGGTTCCTCGAACGGGCGGAAGCATATCCTATGGTACAGAAGAGGGAATTATCCTTTGGGAAGAGAAAAACAGAAGGACACTGATGGTGTATATTGGGAAAAGAGTGGAGTTCGGATTTCTATTGCGTCCTTTGGTAAATATCTGAGACTGCCCAATTATTGCTTACACTCGACTAGCTTCTCTGTCGTTCGGAAAAGTTTCACGTCTGAAAAGCTCCCATAAAAGGCATTTGTGATCTCTAAAAAACATTGGTTTGGGCTACTCCCGTTACTACACTTGCTTGTATCGGGCTGAGGAAGAGTTTTACAATCAGGGAGAGTTCTAATTGGTTCCCTTCTCTTAGGAACTGTGGATATTACACATTCGACTGATGCAAAAGTGGATTCTGTAGAAAAATGAAAATGTTGTAATTCTATTCCGGACCAGTCTTTTCTATCACTGTCACTTCTATTCCTTTCGGGGGAATGGTTTTCATTGATGGTGTACCTAGGTAGGCTACGGGGAGACGGGAGGAATCGCCTTGGCCTTTCAAATCATTATAGTTTTGAAACTAGTCTAAATTAGTAATCATTAGATAGCTTAGGGTGCCTCATTGACCTTCTGATACAAAATTCATCCCAAATGGCATTGGCCTTGAAGGTTATTCTATTGTGAATAAAAACCTGTGCGGAATCCATAAAAATCAGCTGAAGGACTATTACCTGAGTTGAATGACACTCAACTCAGTAATAAGAGGGCTTGAGAAGTTAACTGCTGTTACTTCTTGTCGGCAGTTTCGACTCAATTTCAGGGTGATGGTGAAATATCACCCTGAGTGTTTACGTTATACCAAATTTGAGGTCACTGGTCTTTATGGTTGTTTTATGTCCACTTGAAGCTGCTTAACTGCAGTAAGGTACTGAAAACTCCACAAGTCTCTGCTGCGTTTGTCTTCCACACATAATTCTCCTTCAGTTGGATATCCTAGTGTCATTTTCATCGGATAAGACTAAAGAGGTGTGAGGTCTATCGATGATAACTTCGTCGAAATTGTACAAAGTTTTACTTTTCTCGACATTTTTGGTCATAGTTATAAAGTTTTATTGTACGCCTTCTTGGAGTACCTACCTAATACATTGTCGAAATAAAAACTATACAAATTATCACACAATGGGTTATTATTATTGAATGTGTATCGAAGTAGATGATTATAGTTACATTGTCAATCCTTACAAGGTAGATACAGGTGGATATTGCGATTATTTCGAGTGATAAATATCATATTATTTATATAATGTGGTGGTGATTGCGTGGATAAATCTATATATTATTGCTACCTATTAAAAATTATTGCTCCAGGGTTACCATAGTGTCTGATGTTGTGATGAAAAGTTGTATAATTGTATTGAACATTCCCTATTTACGATCTCTGTCACTACGGAAGACAAATATCACGATGAAGAAAAAGGGTTTACGATAGGAACAAGATCATTGCCTTTGTTCAGCAAAAACCCTCATAGAAATCGATATATCCTTCCGAGCGTGATATGAAGACAAACCTATCAACATGATGTTGAGGCAACTGATCAAAAGAAAAGTTGTGAAAGAAATACGTCACCATGACGCTGGTACTTATATTCGTTATTGAGATTCCATTCACTTGTTCGACCCTATAACCTTTTCAGAAGAGAAAACCTCTTCGTGGAGAAGTGTACAAAAGTTATACGAGAAAACCGAGCGAGGCAAGAGATGAAGCCTGGATACATGGGAAGAAGAAGGGGAAAACCCCGTTGAAGGTGGTGAAGCAAAAGACAGACGTATAGGAAGCGAATGGTAGGAGGCGACTGAGGGGAAGCAACAAGGGAGAAAGATAAGCGATCTCGTCTTTCCTTTCACTCATACATAACTCGACAAAAACTAAGGGTTGAGTTGTATTTATTGTATTTATTTGTTAGGAGTGAGGAGCAAAAGGTAACAACCAGAAGTGTACACAAAAAAATTTTCTTCTTTCTAAATTCTGAAGGAATGAAATCGTAAAAAAATACGAGTACAACGAGAATTTATCTTTGTAAGTGTAATAACTCCGCAAATTATCACACTACGGTATACTGTTTTTCTGTGTAGATATTTTTTGTTCTTGTGTGGTCGAAAACTAATACCTTAAATTTTGTCTCGTTCACAATAAATGTATAATAAATAAATAAATAATTTTTCTTTGTACATCGACCACCTATCTTCTCTTATACTATCCGAAAGTACCTATCAGGTAATACCAACCTTCTTAGGCAAGAACCGTTCCTTGACTTGATAATTGAAACAGGATAGCATAAAATCTCATGCTTTTCACCAGCGATTTGGCTCACTTGCTTAGCTAAAACTAATTTGACGCTTGCAATAGAGTTTTCGTTCGTTTATCTGTTCAGCCCTCACAAAAAGCCATGGAGGCCATGGAATTCGTTCACTCGGGCATATCCTGAGTGATGTTTTGGCCCTTATCTCATTTCAAACCCAATGCAGAAAGAGGGGGGCACGCCTTGGCAAGACTGAGGAGAATTGTTCGTCGTTGTAAGTATACTAACTTGTTCTAGACATAGGCAACCAGCGAGAAGATTCGCGTTCGAAGCCTCAAAAAACATCGAAGCGAAAAATCAGAACTATCCCAATTTAGAAAGGTTTGTCGTTCTATAAATCTTGATTGCCTGAACTATTCAGCGAGTGGACGCCTTCACCAACGAATGCGACAGTTAAAGTGAACAATCAAGTCCTCACTTCACTTGTACGTCTCCACGTTCCCTAGAATACATTGGGGGAAACCCATTCAAACAGGCGCCATGTAATCGTGTTTCAACTATGCTCCCTTTTCAAATCGCTAACAATAAACGGTTAACAACGTAGACAGTAGACACCCAGAGTACTCGCGGTAACTTTCAATTGAAATCACCCAACTGTCCGGGATCCACAACTCCTCTCAGGCAAATGGGTGAGAAAATCAAAAAGTAGCGAGTTCCCTCCTACACATACAATCTGGTCCGTAGAGGTAGGCGAGAGATGCTATTTGCACCACAAAGTTCTGGAAAACTCTTAACTTATCTTTCGAGCTTCGTCGAACGGTTCGCTCCAGGTAATAATAGAATCGGTGGAGTGGTTTAAAATCCACGAACAGGCTGGAGTTGTCGGTTGAAAGCTGTCAATTTGTTGGGAGAAGAGGAGAGGTTGGGCCTTGCGATTCCATCTGGGGCGACAATAGATTTCCCTCGGTCCGCATTTACTCGGTGGGAAGCCTCCTGATAGTTTATCGGAACGCGGTCGGCAGGTCCAATCTCCGATCGTCAACGAAGATAGCATGCACTCCGGAATTAGACGGAAGATGTTGCCTCCAGTTTTGGCACACTCGGGAATTTGAAAGTATGTATTTCGATAACTAAATTAGTTAATCTAACGTACTGGTAGGTGCTATAGATAGATATATAGTGTTGAGTACGAGATAACCCACTATAGGTAGGTAATAATAATATTACTATAATTCAACTCAATTGTGTCTTTGCACGGGCGCACGTACGATCTCGTTGGAATAAATAAATGAATAATTCTTTGTAACTTTAGATACTTACATCTTCGTACAAGTCATAGTCCGAAAATAGTCGTAGTTTTGTTAGTCAGTTTTGAGTAGTGGTATAAACAATAAGGTACTGAATTTTCAAGTAAATTTTGGTAGAATGTTTATAAACTCTTCAGTTGATGAGGTGTCACATTGATGGTGAAGATTTCCTCCAGTGTTCCCCTTACTGCCTTCCTCTGTGACGAAGGTGGTGCCTTCCAATGTGTCTGGTAGGTAGTCTATTGAATAGGCGATTTTCATGTACGATCGCTCCAACGCCTTTCCCCTAACATAGACAGTGTGTCATGTGTGGGGGTGTTCAAAGGGATCATCGAAGTATCAAAAGAGTAGCTAGGCATGCTGTACTGATACCTCCTTCGATACCGATATTAAATTCGAAAAGTATCGAACATTTCCTTTCTTTCGATACCAAATAGGAATTCAACAACATTTATATAACTATGACCTAATCACTAAAAAGTACCTCTAATGAATTGATATGAATGGAGTTGACTGATTTTTGTTGTTCTTAATGTTATATTATTGGCCCACTGAGAAAATTACTCGGTAGCTGTTCTATTTTGTAGCAGGACATCATTTTAGCTAACCTGTAGATGGGTAGCATGTTAATGAATTCATTCAGGAATGCTGTTATAAAAATACTCCTATGAGCTATGAGTAGGAAGGTACTCGCTAGTAGGTATCATAAGTATCGTGATACACATGGAAGTAGGAGGACGTTATACAGGAGGATTAAAGACTCTAGAATCAGGCGTTTCTAGTATGTCTTAATCTTTGATCTTCTCATTTCCAAGATGCAACACTCTTCCTCCGTATCGATTCAGTACCGGTAGGTAGCTAGATACTTGAAGAAAAGTATCGGATTGTATGGTATTGAGTAGAAAGCAAAGTATCGATTCCAGAATACCGGTATTGAAAGAAATGTGTCGATCATACCAGTAGTAATTCAACATCCCTATCATCTGCACATGCTTCCTTTCTCCACGACGAGTTGCAGCCGGAGTCATGGTACTAAATGTACATGGTCGGAACTGATTGTCCGCCCTCCTCCAACTCTCACGGTCTGATATGAAGTAGGTAGTTAACCAAATTATTCAAATTGAACAATCACACTAGTTTCCATAACTTGAATTTTATTCTCGAGGGGATTGCGCTTGGTACTGTAGGTACGTCCCATTTGGAGTACGTCCTTTTGGAACGTTTGTAGGGTTGAATAAATCATGATATATTCTGATATTCTGATTGGTTGAGTGGTATCTGTGGTGGACACATTCCCGATTATTCCACGTGACCAAGTTTAGTATAATTAGAAGTGCCTTTTCAGGCATTTCTAGAACTTGTCGCGGGGTCTAACGACTCCGCCACATCACTCAAGGTTCCAGGATCTCTAAAGTATCCATATCTATCGGGATTTCAGCAGATTCTGAGTTCTGATTCGAGTTCAGTTTAAATGTAAGTTTGGATACGGCAGCTTCAAGGCGTTGTTTGGATCGCGGAAGGATTTCTCGTGGAACTGATAGGATGAGAAACGAAAAGCGACAGTTTGATCAGCACGACTTGTCGGTGTTGCGTTTTCTTGCCTATCCGGCGCCAGGAATCGGCAACGTTCAGTAGTCGTAGAAGAGTTATAGTTACGAGCGTGATTGAGTCACGAACAAACTGACAGGCACACGCACTCACACAGGTGACAACGTATATTTCTAATTAGGAATCCATATCATTAAATAATTATGATAGGAATAGGTAAAAAAATATGCTCTCTCGGGTTCTCTCCCCAAGCCGAGCTTTGGTTAACTACCTATTGAAAAAAGCTGCAAATTATTACACAAAGTTTTATTATTTTTCTGTATAGATCACCCTTTAGTAAGGATACCATTGGTTAACATATTAATTCCTCATCTCATAATAAACTATCAGCCTGATACACTTTCCGGTTATTGTGATGAATGATTTTATAGTAAGTAAGTACCTACCTTACACCAAAAACCCTTTTTAGCTGTTTTCGAGCTATTTTTTATTTTAAAATTTTCAAAATTTTACCTCTAGCAGTAGTCTACAAATTCTGGCCTACGATTTCTTTTTTATTAAGCACATTGCCAGTTCTTAAAATAAGATGTCTCTGATGGGTGATAACATTGTTCTTCGGTTTGCATGGAGATTGTAGAAAACACTTCCTACTCTTGTAAAACTAAATTCTATTGATTTGTTTATTGTTTGTATTGATTCTGTTGATTTCTATTCTCTTTTGCTACGATTGTCATACTTGAGCACGGAAGCAATAGCCTAATACAAGAATGATAACCTTTCGGTGTTAACATCAAAAAATGTTTGTTTCAGGCGTGAGAATGCTGGATGGGGACGTTACTGATGCCGTGGAGGCCCGATCGCTCTCCCTCAACCCGCAACACATCGACATCTACTCCGCCTCTTGGGGTCCGGACGACGATGGGAAAACGGTCGACGGACCCGGCGAGCTTGCGACCAGAGCCTTCATCAATGGAGTCAATAAGGTAACTCTTACGATCTGGATAATTTATAATCTAACTTATCTAATTTAGAGACAATATTCTTTCGACATTCAGGAACAACAATGAAATAGTTACTCGTCGCTCATTAGTAACGTGAACGCCGCTTGCTCTCCAAAAAGAAAGATTTTCCTCTATCGCATCGTCCTAAGTCAATATTCTTGTGGTTCTCCGATAGAATAGGATCTTCGAATGACCCTTGTGACAACCCTTCGTTTTAATAGTCCCCTCTGACCCTTAACCGAAACCACCCACCTTTCAAAAGGAAACCTTCCCCCGCAACCCCTCATTGAGGCTCATTCAGGTCGCCTCACTTTCCTCCTTTTCCGCTTCTCAATAACAGACGAGAGACTCTCAAACATGAAAGATGATTTAAAGGGAGTTTCCAGAACCTGCTATTTCATTCCATTTCGAATCCCTTTTTCGTTCCTTTCGGCACCCTCTGTTGTCATGTTTTTTGTTTGGTCGTTCTGACTGCAAATTTCGTTCCGTCAATAGAACATTTTCCTGTTGATTCTGAGACTTCAAGCATGGTACAAGACGTTTGTGGTGAACTGGGCAAAAACTTTTGGAAAATGTGCTTCGCGCCCGGTAGGGCCAACTATTCTCAAGTTAGTGTGAAAACGTCACAAAAACCTTTAACCGTTTTCCTTGCTGGCCCTTTACTCTCCTTCCCACACCCTTCCGTTTCATGCACCTTTGATAACCCTTCCCCTACATATGGTCGTGAACCTAAACTTACAGTTTGCAAACGGGATTATTTGGGATTTCATGTTTGAAAGAATAATCTTTAATTAGAGTATAACAGAATGAGTAGGTGCTAAATTATTGAAAATAGTAACATTATTCCGTTAGAAAATAGTCAATCCTTAGCAAGCAACAATAACAGATTGCACCCACATTTTTGTAAGACTGTAACGTAATTTCATAACTCAAAGGTATTTTTAAGACAGTAACGTTATTCTGTAACGTTACAGTGACAATGAATGGAAAACTTGATGGAAAAGTAAGAAGAATCTTCCATACTGTAAATAAGTACTTACCAAAACGATGTGACATACCACACTCCTGGGTTATGGAGGAGCCAAAATCGGATTTTGAACACGAAATCTAAAAAAAAAAAAATAATAACTTAACTTTCCGCGAAGATGTGAGGTGACTTGGAAGGTAATTAGCACCTCTTCCCATCACAAGATACACAGACAACATGTGTGGACACTCAACAACAGGAGCCTAGGTTGAGCTGATTGAGATCAAACCCATCATTATATCAATTATCCTCACTTCACTCGAGATCGGTTTGGTTGAAAAAAGATTTACCCTTCTCCTTAAACAGAACTGGGAGGAGTGTTCTGGGGCATCAGTTATAAACCTTGTCAATCCATGTTTATGACCTTTTGGTTATGATGAAAATTGCAAAATAGATCTGTCTTAACTCAAGCATGGAAAACGTTCATGAGCAGCTTTCGAAATAAAACTCGATTCGAAGCATTTTTCAAATTATTTAGATACCTCGGTTTCAAAAATGCGAATTCAATCACCTCCCAATCAATTCCATTGAAACTAACATTGGCCATGAGAAAAATGTGTCTGTGAAACCGTTTAGGAAATGTGTTGAACGGAAAAAAATACAAGCAAGGCACTCGAATGAAAAAAAAGGCGGAGGATATTTACAGGAATTTTCCCGAAAATGAGAAACAAACTTATGAATAAAAGAACGAAATGAATGCATAAATAAATAAGGGACAGGGCAGAGGAGGGACAATGGTTCCAAAGGGAGTTCTATTCTGTTCTCTCGCCCGCGCCCTGACAAGTTTTGCAAATTTCAACGTCTGAAAAGGGCAATTCGGAGAGTAGTTGTCAACGTTGATGCCCAAGGGGACATATCCATTTGATATTATTATTTCGTAATGACGAGAAATTAGATTCTATCCATTGTTTCAAGTTACTTGAATATAATTATGTTTCAGATTTTTGGGCGATAGAATCTTGACAATAGGAAACCATTTAATTCATTTAATGCATCATTTCATGCATTTTCATTTCATGCATTCATTTCATGCATTTAATTCAGAAATAAAGAATTGAATTTAATAAATTAAATTTGAAATATTAATTCAATTAAAACATTGCACGGAAAATTTGATCCCAACGGTTTTTAACTAATATTATTATTATTGTATATTATTATTAATTTATGTATATACTGTTACATTATTAATATATTTCATTATAATAGTTGTTAGATAATAAATTAATTTATCAAATGGAAATGGGACAAGCCCAATATTTATAACCAACTATATCAATACCTTATTGTTATATGTACCTAATGTATTATGAGCGATACTGATATTAAGAAACTTGATTCTAATTGTGAAAAACTGATTTTACAAGATTAGGTATGTAAAGGGTTGTGTGTGTGTTTACTCGGGGAGCGATACTAATATTAAGAAACTTGATTGTAATTATGAAAAACTGATTGTGTGTGTGTTTGTGTTTGATTATGTGTGTATATATGTGTGCGTGTGTGTTGTGTGGATTATGTGTGTGTGTGTGTGTGTGTGTATTATCATTTGAAAATTATTAGTCTGTTTTATCCAGCGATAACCACGGCAAAAACCTTGTTTCGTCTTGAATGCTGGTGGGTTGTACCGTTCCAATTCCATCAATTGGTATAAATAATTAAAAATGTATAATAGTACTATTGCTATCGTAGGAATGACAGTTATAAACCTGAGAACCTTGAGCACCATATCGACAGATTTATAACTATAGTCCGCGTCACAAAATTAGGCGGGTTGCAATTGATACCTAACACCTGACAGCATACCGGCATAGTATTCATAGTGATCACAAGCGCTACTCCTAAAACCATTGGTACTTCAATCAAAAATCACTTTTATATGAACCTTGTAGGAAACTAAAGTGCCTCGAATTTGACCAAATGCAGCTCGGGAGGTATACTTATGTTTTTTCAATGTTTTAAACGAATTTTAAAGTTTGTTGAATTTCGTTAGAATTTATTGTTACTATCAATTATTTCTCAAGGTGAAAAAATCGTAGGTTGTTGATGGCTCATTTTATGCTTATCGTTTTTCCAAAACAATTGGATGTGGAATCTTTTAGGTATCTTATTGTTGAATAAATGTAGTTTTATCTCAATGGATGTGGAATGGTTACATTAAAATCATTCGGTACCTACCTAAGACATGCTATACATTGAGTTATTGACTGTGGGAATGCAATAATCTTTTGAATTCAAAAATTAAAAGAACACTCTTAGAGAGCTGCAATTGGTCTCACTCGATGAAGAATACTTCCTACGTTTGTTTCAAGGGATATTTGAATTATTAAAGTGTCGTTCAGGTGTTTACCAAAAAATACTCCAAATTTGTCACAAATTGGGGTTTTGGGGAAAAAACTGGCGAAAATTCATTCAGGGTCTCTCAATATGTAGTATAACATTCGTGATCAGCGTGAAATTTCCTTCAAGAATAACCTTAAAGTAAGTCCGTTACGTTGCGGACCATGCTGTATCAGTACAAGCTGAGAACGTCAGCTTTCCTTCAGCCGAATGGGGGCAGCAGCGCCTTCAAACTCGAGTTCCTCATTGCAGCCTCCCCCTTCAACATAGGCTTCCTCAGCCACCTAATTCCGTGATGCGGACTGTAGGTTACATGAAATGTCTCGTGGAGCTCAGAGTCCCTTACCGAATGTTCGTATGTGTTTTGGGTATCCACGACCACAGATTGTAGATTTACTAGTGGAGATACGAGGATTCACCACTTCACCGTCATTACATAATCTAATGAAGCCGGCAGGTGGAAACTCTGAGTCTAGTAGTCCCTACTTGGAAGAATCGTGGTTGAAAGGTGACATAAGGACGAGGACCACGTGTCAAAGGGAAAAGCGAAGAGGTTCCTCCTCAAAGGCCCAAATTTCGGGCCAGGAGATAGAAGACGAGATTCGCCGGACCGTTGAAAACCTGGACTTCCGACTCCCCGCTCAGTTAGTACAACTGAAGCCACCCGTTTCGTTCGGATAACTTTCCGATGGGATGAAAAGTTTTCGGTCCAAAGATTTTCATTTCGGTCCGCTTCCTACCGGATTTTCTCGTCTCTTTCCGAATTAAAGAGAATTTGTATTATTCGGGGAAGAACAAGGAGTCATCTGAGTGTAACAAAAGCAGAGGGTTTTTATTCTATTCACGAGTCAGTCGTAGGTCAGTCCCTTTTTGATTACGTCAAGGATGAGATGACCCCAATATGGTGCTCACCGAATTTCAAAAATACAAACATATTAATAATGCATGCATTACAGGGTACGCACCGCATTATTGGGAAAGAACAATATGAAAATTATTTTTCATTCATCCCAGAATACGAAACAAAATCCGTGCCCTGGAAACCATGTCGCCAATCATGGGGCCAAAACTATTTATGAGCAATTTTTAGGTGCGTGGATTATGCCCACTAGATTTTGAAGTGAAAGACCCAAAACTACTATCATCAACATAGTCCTATGGCGCCACAGTAGTTCCCTCTCTTGGCACAAGGTGTCACCATACTCCATCGAAATCTCAAGGTTCATATTGATTGAGGTCTCATTTCAATATTGGTACGTATTCGGTGGCTTATTGCTGCAGAAATACCCAGTGAAAATTCGGTAATTTCTTAGGTTAGTTAAAATCCAGCTGATTTGTCACGAAAAATGCCACCAAAAAAGTTACCGGATTCAGCTGAGTTGAAAATTAAGCTCCGGTTGCGGGACTTAGACATTTGATCTAAGTACACATTTTTGATCCAGATGAATCGAAAATTGTATCTCTACCTATTGTATCTATAAATTAGGCTCTCAGATCAGCTGCTGATTGAAGCACATCGCTTTCTAGTGAGGTCTGTTGTAACACATCTCACCGTCCTACAAAAATGGTTCACTAATCTGATGCGAAACTAGATATCAGAAGCACTAAAATGTACCTTATAGTTTCTGGCAATCATAACTACGAACCCCCTAAGATCAGGCGCCTGCCATTATTCTAAAGTGTAATTGAAGTTGAGGCGAGTCTGATTACTATGCAGATTAATCTGTCCTCCCGTCTCCATCAATCCAGTTCCTCTTGCCCTGGATCTGTAGAGAAGGAGGTTCCAACGTTAATGTCAAGGCGTCTTCCGCTTTATGATCTAGGATGCGACGTCTCCCTTCTCCTCTCTGCTATATCAAACCCGGAAGTGTCGGAAACCCGTTTGATCGACGGAATTATTCAAACTTCCCGGTTCAATTCCATCATCAATAAGAGCCTTATAATTCGAAGGGCTTCAGAAGGGAGAGGGTATCTGTGCAAACCAAGGATCATTCTTTAGAATATCACCACAACAACAATACTGAGGCAGGATAACGCAATCATATAGGTTTTCACAAGTTGAATTCATTTTAATGAATTATCATTGTAATTTACCAAGGACTTTATCAATACAAATAGCCCTTATTTACCTTTCATGAATTCACCTTCGTAATAATGTAAATAACGATTTTTGGTTGTCATAGGTACCTTTGCTATTCCCTCTGGAGCTTCCGAATTTTAGGCCTCCCATAATCCGGAAGTTTTAATCAGTCACAATCAAACTACAACATATACTAATAATTGATGGTATTATTCGGGACTTGCCAGCATTATGTTGATAGATATTTTCGGCTGTATGATTGAGCGAGAGTGTCATTAAACACTAATGACTACCTACTTAGTGTTTTTTTTCTTTGGCTGAATTCAAATCAACCTGTCAAACTACCTAATAACTCTTATTGGTACTTCTCTCTGGACTTCCCCAGTTTTCCTTGGAGTTTAATAAGTAATCTGAATTCCTAATCATCGTGGTGTGGGGGAATGATGCGCTGCAGCTATAACTCTTATTTGTATATTTCCAGTTTCACACAATGTCTCAGGAAGGCGTTACTATTTTGAGATTTGTCTCAAGTTGTTTATTTATTATTATTTTTCCCCAGGGGAGAGGTGGGAAAGGGTCGATATTCGTGTGGGCCTCTGGAAATGGTGGGAGGGACCACGACAATTGCAACTGCGACGGCTACACCAACTCCATCTGGACTCTGAGCATTTCCAGTGCGACAGAGAACGGCCTGGTACCCTGGTATTCGGAAGCCTGTTCTTCAACCCTCGCCACGACCTACAGTTCCGGCTCCACGGGAGAGAAACAGGTATGTGGGTTCTGTGTCTCAGGAATGGGGTCTGCGCATGATTTTTTTTACAATTGTTATTGAAAGGGAATCGATTCAAAATGGCCAAAGTGGGGTTATTTCATAATTATGTGGTCTCCATATTTTTTTATCGACGTAGAAAAATGTGAACGTTTGAAGAAATGCGCGCGGAAATGGAGCGCGCTGATTGGTCGAAGCGCATCCATGCTGACTACGTATAATATCCACGAACGGTTTTCAGAGGGACAGCAGGGGTCGGTGACGTACGTACATCTGGAGGTACGT
>JAEMON010000007.1:18644970-18658132 GCA_030264115.1 Lygus lineolaris | reverse complement strand
TTCCAAAGGTTCATTATTGAAAATAATAAACCAAAAAGGAAGGTGAGAAATGGTTGTGGTTATTCAACATGAATAAAATTGAAGATCGTACAGGAAAAAACAAAATAAGTATTTCAGATTTTCAAAAACAGATAAAAACACATTTTTGATTGCCAACCCAAATTTCCTATTGTGGTGTGTACAAAAAATAAACTTCTAAGTGAAACCTGATCTTATAGGGATCGATGAACGACATTGTAATAACAATTTCTCCCCTACAAAAATATCAATAAAGTTCAATTATCGTGGAAACTGACAATGATGCCCATTTGTAGTACAAATTTTGTACAATGAAAAACCCTTCATCATAACCTTCATCTGCAACTGACAAAAATCAGCCTTGTCAATGTTTCAAAAATGAAAAGATTTCCTTTGATAAGTGTTTATGTAGTAGACAGTAGGTATCTTGTGTTTGATGAGTAAAGCTTGGAGAAAATATGCTCTTAGGCCACAAAATCGCATGAGGCGCTTCATCATTGTACTTCTGTTTGGCTTTTGAAATTGGGAGACATCCTAAAATAAACGAAACATGAAATACCTAGCACCATTGCTTAACAAACAAAATCTTGATTTCATTATCTATATACAAGTATTAGGTGCAATATCTTGTTGATGTTACGAAATCTGTTTTGAAGAACTAGTTTATAGCTGTGTGTAATGTGAAAAGCATTCTGTGGTTCCATCAAAATTTTGTTTCATTCTTTCTTCAGTGAGCCACTCGTTCGGGTATGGTCTCATGGACGCGGCTGCCATGGTCAGGCTGGCCAGATCATGGGTCACGGTTCCTACGCAGCAGAAGTGTGAAGTTTCTGCACCGCACGTAGACAAGTAAGTGTTTATTTTTTACTTACTCCACTACAAAAAACATCTCGTCTTCGATTCCAAAGGTTCATTATTGCAAATAAGTAATCAACAAAAAAAATCATTGTTTTTTTTTGCTAATAAAGTAGGTAGTTAAGGTCAGGGATCAGGGAGCCCTAATATGGTATACTAATGATCAACGCCAAGTTCCTGCTCAAAATATTGTGGTACTGTTTGCGACCATCCTGTGTATTAGGGTAAGGAAATAGTGTAAAACTCTGTACTAGAGGTCTTCCTATTGTACCTAATGAGTCAACACTTTATGTAGGTACATGGATAAGAACTTTCCATTTTTGACCTCACATTTGGGAAAATTCTCATCTCGGAATGTATATATATGTAGTAAACGGATGGAAAGAGAGCTTGTGACGGAGTAAATTCTACGAGTTGATGTCCCCCTCCTCTCCCTCCTGGCCTATTGATGGACGCGGGGTGTAATGACACAGGAAGTTATAAAATGCAAGACCCGTTTTTTGCTCATCAGATTACCCCTCATATTTACCATTTTTCGAAAGCTCTCATTTAGAAGAAATCAAGTGTTCTCAAGTGAAATAGTAAAAAAATAACCATAATCATAGCCTATTGGTGATTTCTCGCACACCCCCCTCTCTTCCTCACCAGTAAAATCTGGGCTAAACAGATTACAGAAGTCACGATCATGATAAGGGCGAACGAACTTGAAAGACTCCAAGAAGTAAGACGAACCCGGGGCCTTCACAAATGGCACGCTCGTTATGACCGACCAGTCGAACTACGGTAAGACCGCATAAAAGTTGGAGAGTCTCTTTCGGAAGTGGTCTCTGTAAGTTCTTATCCGAGCATGGAAACCCCATTTCCCCGCCAAGAGAAGGGATCGCGACTCAGAACGGGAAAAACTTGGAAATAAGACTCCAGGACACAACCAACGGGATTCAGTTCACATGAGTGCCTTTTCCCAAAATAAGGCCTCCTCTCTTGGACATATCCTCTTTCTCCGTGCGCTCATATCATCCTGCCAGCATTTCTGGTCCTCCGCGCCATCTTATCCGAGGACCCCGCTGGGGGCCCTAGAGGGTCGACATCTCTAATAAAAATCCCACAAATACCCGCAAGCTCCTTTCCCACTATACATCCAAACTTCCATCTCGGGAAAGGGTTAGGGCGGGCTTCTTTTCTTCTATTAGGCGTTAAAAAAAGGATTGTTCCGCCCTTATTGGAAAAGAGATATAGAGACTATGGAAAACCAATACGCCCACGTCACCTTTATTCTCAACGGGCCTTTTTCCTTTATAAATACCACCGGGTATATGACGGAACTTATCGTTCAGGACAGCATGAGTTCCATAAGCTCCTGGTTTACTATTTCTAATTTGAAACTTCCCGACTTCATTTGAGATGTCAAATTCACAAATTTGGTGTAATATAATGGCGCAGTTGAAAAATCCTACATCTCCGAGAATAAATATTTTTATAAACGGGGAAAAACTCAGAATGAGTCTACATTATTATATAATCCAATTAATCTAATTTTTGCTAAGTTTACTTGCACTAATAATATATGATTCTGGGACTAGTTAGGGGGGTGGGGGGGTCAAGGCATTCTCCACACTGAATTGAATGCTTCAACCATGAATTTGGACTATTTTGTAAAGTCACAATTGGGACATCAATGTTTCAAAACCACATTAAGTAGGTGTTTATTTCTCTCTATCTATCTAATTTACGGGATATAAGCTCATGTCATACAATTTTTCCCTGCTTCCATAAAGACCCCGCCACAATGTTGATGAATCTTCTGAAATGTTTTCTTGATGCATCTTATCATCTTGTAATAAGTTGACTAGTTTTTGGGTAGGTATTAGGTAAGTTTTCGGATTTTGGTACCTACGTACCACTTCTAGTTTTTAAAAACAAGTTGCTCAAGTTCACTCACTCGCATTTCCTACTCCCAAAATGAATATAGAAAATATGTATAGAAACATGTATGTAATTTATTATCAACGAAAATAAAATAAATTAATATCGAAATGATATTAAAATGATGAAAGGTACCGAGGCACTCGGCCGAGGGTTTACTATAAAATAACTGTATGTAGTTGGTGAGAACTGAAAAAAATACTGAAAAATATACTGACAACTTGAATCATATCATGATTTCCACACAAAAAACAGCCATAAAATAAAACGACTACGTTTTCTTTACATTAAGTAAATTAGTTTTTCGGAAATTCGCGCATGTAATCTTGTGTGCGTGCACAAACACAATTTTCCCTGAGTGAACATCCACAGAACAGAATAAATTTATCATCATCATTCGGCAAAAGAAATTCTCCAAATCAAACGAAACGAGGCCCTTTGTTTGGAAACATCTCATAACAGATATATAACTTGGAGTTCTGCTTTACTGATCTGTTAATTTGGAAGATGAGCTCTCGCTTCAGATCTAGAGAGAGAAATCCTCTGTGCTTGACGAGTTCCAACACGAGAAATTCCTTTGTGAAAAACCAATTAAACATCTCGGAAATTCAGTTTATGAAATGTTTTCACAAAGGGGCGAATTTCCAAGGCCTCTTATTATAATATATAAAGCCGACGCTCTCAACCTTGAAGGTGGAACAAAGGCTCCATATTCACAACGGTGATCGCGCGCTAGAAGTACGTACCCGAGTAAAAATAATTCCTTTGTGAATCACCTTATTTTTTTCACTACTTAGGACAGAATCTGTCCAGTCGTTCTTATCATAAGACGCTGTACCCAGCACTCAGCGAAATCCGACGCTTTTCACACACCTGCAGATCTACCCTGAAATCCAGCTATCTAGCATCCCCTAATTTTTTCCCACCCCATCCCCTAATCACTTTTGTGTACGATATGAATCGCATGTACTCTTCCCCTTTGGCCCTCACATCAAGAAGCCCTCAATACTTGATTTACTTGGTTTTCCAATCGTTGCCTACTCATCTTAAGACCCCGGGCATTACATCACGTTTTGCTTATAAGAGATTTATTTTTACCTGGCTGATGAATTTGGGGCCTCTAAATGCCGAAAGTATTTTAGCCAGCTCTTACCATGTATGTCCTAAGACAGGAAATTATTTGTATTATTGAATTATGTGTGTAGAGCAGTAATTGTAATAATCGATCTCATTTATGTTTATTCAATATAGTATAGTGGTTTATGGTAATCATAAACCTACAATACATACAATATATACAATCATAGAGTGTAATGTAATTTTTGGTTTTTACATCGTGACGTTTTTCTGGGGGATGGAAAAACGAAAATTACCTAACTTTTGCTCTCTTTATAATTTTCTAATGGGATTCTCTTGTATGGGTTACTCCTACTCCCCTTATACTGATCTGAGATAGGTAAGTGATTGTTTTCTACAGTTTGGCACAGTTGATAATACTGAATGACTGGATATGTTAGGCAGCCTTGAAGCCATGGAATTCAAATCTAAATAAAAACTTAGCATTCTGACCCAGAATGCCACAACATACTTACGAATATTACTTACTACGAACATTACATACTATGAGTATTACATACGAATATTACGTACTTACGAATATCTCAGTCTTTGACCACTCTGAGTAATCCATAATACTCCATTCAAATTCGCCTCATAATTATTTATGTCAAGTTTTAGTGTATCATGAGATATTTTTACTTCAAGTCTTCATCAATGGAGAGAGGTATTCAGTAGGTGAGTTCTACCATGAATTCCTCTATTATTCTATTAGTGTTTCGTCTGAATTTTTCAAACCGACCGTCTCAAGCTATGAGGAAGAATAATTGTAAACTCAAAAAATGTGCCAAATGTCTGGTATAACCTGTGGGATACTAAGAGTTGAAAGTCTGCGGTAACTGCTGTCATATTCAGAACTTGAAAGTTCCCGCTCTGTAGATCGATTTCCTTATTGATTAAACTCTATTCTCATCCGATATTCTAGTGAATCAACGACATCAACACGACTATTTGGGTTGGAAAAGCTGAAGGGGGTTCAAGGAATCTTCCGTCCCGCTTTCAAAAAACCTCCACAAGGAATCGCGATGGTTCTTTTCTTCAGTGCCGCCGTCCTCAACTCTTGACCTTTTGTGTTGAATTGCTAGGGTGTGAATCACGTCGCCTCAAGTTTGTCTATTGATTCCTTCACTCCTAGGACCTCCCTCTAGAACAGTGGTTGCGGAACTATCTCTGAGCGGCTTAAACTTTCCTTTCAATCAAACCTACTTAAGATCCTTGCCTTATACGCGCAGTCATTGAGTAAATTATTTAAGCGGAGAACAAGAACGAGATGGAAAAGTCGGGGAAGCTGCGGGAGTCGAACCTGAGACCGGTGAAGAAACAAAGTTGAAATTCACGGTGATGATGTGTAAAGGAAACCTCGCTGAATGGTTGGCGCCTGTTGCAGGCGTCTGCCTATCAGCTTGTAGCCACACCGTTGTATGAAGCTGATACACATTTTGTACAGTTTTGACATCCTACATTTTTAAATACTTAAGACTTAAGATATTTGATTTTTTCCCTAGGATATTTATTTCATTCAATTCATTATTATTATTATTATTATTATTAATTAATTTTTTTTTCATCTATAAGTACCTAAGTAAATAGTATAAAGACAAAATAATCCATTTTTCTTTCGTTCCCTTCCATATTTGCCAGTTGGGATGCATTCAAAAGCTTGGATCGAAGCAACGAGTAGAAGTGTGCGTTGTATACCTACCCATAATGTTTAGGTCAGTAGGCAGGAGATCGGAGGAAAGTGGGAGTAGGTATGGGTGTAAAAAGAAACACTTAAACTCTCTACCTAGAAAGTAAGATCGGGTTTTTTACTACATTCACAATAATCCAGTGGAAGAAGATTTAAGAGGCATGAGAGTAATAAAAAAAGTAATGCTTATAGAACATGAAAGAGGTTTTAGCTTGGTTCGGTGAGTATGCGCGTAGGTCGTGGCATTGTCTTAGAGCTCATTGTTTTCACATTTACATGCCGAGATTTACCCGGGACCGAGTTTTACCGTTGGGCTTGGATTAAAAATCCATTTTCTCGAGCAACCGCAAAATTAAATTTTTTCCCAAATACGCTTTTTATTAAAAAAAAAAAAAAAAAAGACAGAAAGTTTATTATACCGAGTCCGTAGGTTCTTGGAAACTGCTGTGAGATATTTATAACCTCTTTAAAAGGTATCAAAATTTCGAAAAAGAGTTAAACTTACCGTAAAAACTTTTTCCCACTGACGGATGTTCACAAGTTACATGCAGAATAACTTTCTCTCGCTTATTAGACAAACTTCACTATAATAATGTAGAAACAATCGATTTTCTTATTTTCGATCATCCTGAACACGAATCCGTTGAAACGTGTTATCATCCATAAAACTTTGAAAAAATCACCTATTATCAAGGCTACGGTGTTGGTGATCTGCCGTTGGTCTCATTCAACTCATTATTTGGTAGTCCGCAACTTTTCTTCAACACAAAAATATTATGGGTGGTGCTAATGGGGGAAAACGTGAATTTTCTCGGGTTTTGGGTGATTGCAACTAGTTATCTATTTGAGGCATAGGAACGGGTAATATTCGGAATCAAAGCAAAATTTCCTATAACAATCGGAAAAACATTTGGACCACTGTGCATTTTGGACCGCAGGTTTTTTTTAGGTTCTAGGTAAATGTTTTGAATGTAAATAAAGACCCTAATTTTGACGGTTGGTTAACTGAATTTTTCTTGTTCGATTCCGAAGGTTTATTTATGCAAATAGTAAATCAAAATGAATTACCTATGTTAGCCATACATTATTATATAATATACTAATATAGTAAAATAATATGTTCTACTTCTACTAGTTTATTATTAATGCGGAAAATCTTTGCTGAGTGCCTAAAAAGTTTATAGAAGCCAACGTAGAACACATGAAACTGGGACGCCAAATATTGAATAAAAAAATCCTATTATGATGTATTCTAGAATCTAAAATATGAACTCGACACGTCAACTCTTAAGTTTCAAAAAAATCTATAAAACATTCAATTCATCCAACGTTTTTCTAATGTTTTCTGTTTGCTATCAAATAAACCAGAACCACGCCTCTCTCGAGGTCTCAAATACCTTTCCATGAATAATATGAATACCGCTCAACTCTTTGACAGCTACCTCTAATTGAAAAAAACTGCGGTAAACCATTTATTAAAAAATATAGAAAAAAAGAGGGAGTGAGGGAAGCTGTTAAGGGCTGGTAGGGGCATCCTCTAGCGCAGATGGGCCTATTGAAAATTTCATTGCTTCTGAAAGGGCGGCCGAAGCAAACAGGAAGTTAGCAGAGAGGGGGGCAAGGAAAGCCATACATCATTCCATCGACGTTATTTCTCCAGAGGGTGAATGAAAAGGGGGGCATTTTTTTTCAAGGTGGGGTCGTCACAATATCCTGAGTTGCGGCTTGCGGGATGAAGCTTCATCGCTAGCGAACATCCTCGCAACTCGTGTACAGAAAAAAAACGAAAAAATTCACGAACGAAAATGTTGACCGATCACTCACAATGCATCACAAAGCCGACGCTTGGCTTACCCCTTCGGTATTACGTTCGAGGTGAGGAAAAATAGCCTTTTTACTGGTTTGAGAAAATATGTGACCTCCGGGAAATAAGAGAATGACAAATAGTAGGGCTTTTTCCGAGGCAAGGCGGTCAGCATGGTGGAAATCGCGGGAAAAAACAAGTCATTTCATGTCTTGAAACAGCGGAATGTTTCAACCCACAATGTAGTGTGGATTTTGACGGGAGAACCAAATTTTAGAGAATTCTCGCAAGAAATCCAGCAACGGCTCCAAGATTGTAGTTACTTATGCAAAATGTTGAAAATTTTCTCCATAGAAATCTGTTTCAGACCATTCTTGAAGGATACCCAAAATTTAAAACTTCATGTATGGGTGTGTGGGTTTATGTAATGTGTCACTCCGGTTGATATCTTAAAGGTACCCTAGAATCGATCTAACATCCATACAAATTTCAAAATGTCAATAATAACAAAAGAAAGGATGATTTTGTTGGCCAGAATTTTCAGAGTACTCTTAGGTGTCGAACTTTGAAAATAAAGGGTATAAACCATGTTTTTTTTTAGGTTTTTGGTTACCAAATTACCATCTTGATCAGAAAACATAATCGAAATCAGCGCAAAATTTCCTATAAGAATCACCCACTAAATCGGTTAAAATGATTTTTTGAAAATTCCCTCATCAACTTATGCTGCATGATGAGGAACTTTTCTTCCAGCGTTATTGATTTGGTTACTAAGTTGAATCAATGAAGGTTGTACTTTCATTGGACTTTACTTTCTGGTTAACCCGTCCGTGAACAGGATAGTTTAGGGATCAGTAAGTATCCCTGTAAGTGTCTGTACATTGAATACCTACTTATAATTATGATAATGTGAACTGGATGACAGAAAGTAGATGAAATCCCGGATGATCCACCCCCTTTTCTCAAGCCTTACATCAAAGTTGGAAATGTTGAAAGTCTATCGAAAAACCAAGACTTGGTCTCGCCCTCCCGTCCAATCCTCTCCCTGTGGCTTAAAGTTTGGAACTTCAAGGAGCTCCCATCCAATTCTTACTAATTTGGAGATTGGTATTCCCAGTTTCATTCATTTTACATCATTTGAGGGGCCTTGATAACCGATAACCACGGATTTACCCTACCTCCTTTTTTATACCCTTCGTGGGCGTGTGTTGAAAATTGTTGAGGGTTTACCATTCAGAAGAATATTTCTCCTGTTCCACGCAGTATGAGGCATGATGGCCGAAAGTCCTGGATCTACGGAACCCCTTTCTCCCAAAACTCCCCCGCTTGCTCAGATTTGACATATTTCAAGTTGCCTGTCTGAACTAGACTAATCCGAAGATATCTGAACACCCTCAGAAGCATCATTCGGTGGCCGTGAGGAGGGAACAAATAGACATTATTTAAAGGCATGTTTTTAAAAATATGAAATTACCCTTTGATTGTAGTCTTGTTAGGTAAGCTGCTTCAATATGCATGGGCGATCATGACAAAGAGCCACTTGGCCATTGTTTGGAGAACCGCTCTTGGCTGTCGAGTTGATTAGTTGATGCGTTATGGCGGCCATTGATATTCGCTTGAATACGCACTTGAGAAGCACTCTATGCTAGAGGAGGGATTTACCCCAACCGCTAAGTCATACATGAGATAGGTATATGCTAGATACTAGTTTTTTTGAACGAATTTTCGAAGAAAATTGAGTTATTACAATGGGTACAAATTTTAATTAGGCACATTTTTCCAAAATGTCTCCATGGAAATACGTTTTCGAGTTTTCTGCATCGAATTCTGAAATGTAAAATTTTTTATATCTGAACGATATAGGATGGATCTGAAACACCCAAAAAATCAAAATGTCAATAATATCAGAAGAAATGATAAATTTTCGGGGTACTGCTTATGGAACGTCTGGAATGTTGGAGGTATTAAAAGCAACGATAAATCTAAAATTCCTCCAAATTCTCCAAAGTTTTGTATTCCCCCCGTTGAATTCCCCAAATTGTCGATTTTACAGCATGTTCAAATGCGCCCTTACTTATTATACCATCCAGTTCTATAGGTAGTTACGCGTTCCTTGGAAATAATTTAGATAACGTTAACAAAAAGGATTCTCTCCCAATTCAAAAGAGAATAAAATGGGCTTGCTGAAAAGATTAAACTGAAGCGTTTCTAGAGTAGACAAAAAAGGGCACAGCAAAAATTAAGGGCATAGGGTCTCAACCTCCCCTGCCCCTCCACTTTCAAGTGCCTGTAAGCTCTCAAAACCACGGGCTGGGATACTGGGCGGTGTTCCGTTTAAGGCGAGGCTTGCGTAGCAGAAAAAAGCTTCAAAATGACGCTCAATTAAACAACTTTATTCAACGAAAAAGAGGAGTTTTCCTCTCGTGTTTTCCTTTTCTCCTGGTTTTTTCTTAATTCAAGTCGTTGCCCTCCTGAACCCCCCCCAGGTGCTAGTCAAAAAAGTTCCTTCTTTACGTATTTTTTACCTACATTTTGATGAGGGAAACGCGTGTTCACTGCAGATACCATGTAGGTTCAAATTTTGCAATGTCTTGTATGTGAATGTAGTTTTGCACTATCTTCGAGTTTAAAAATCTCGCTTTTGTCCAGAAAGTGCTGGATGAACAATGAATAGATTGCTATTGACTTTTCCCTCCAAGACGAGGGATTGATTTTCTCCGGACGAAATTGACCGAAAAAATGGTTTCGGAAATACTTGAAGAATCACTATAGCTAATTAGTAATAATTAGCAGTTAATAGTATTGTGACAAATACCTTGAAATTTACTCAAGTTAGATAAAATCATGATTGTGCCAAAAGTTATAAATTAATAAGTTATTATACAACGGTAACCGGTTATATTAGATGTCTGTTCATGACTACCTAACCCTCCTGATTGATCGTTGTTGTTCTGCGGTCATCTTCTACGGGTTTCTCAGTCATTGAGTGAAATCAACGATTTCGGGTCTTTGACAATCATGATGCTTTCGTACAATGAGTAGTTACTTCTAGGTACCTACATAAATATATCCTAATAATGAGAGAGTAGGTACACTCCGATATTATTCCGAACCTTAAACAAGAGAAAGGAGTTGAAAGAATAATTTGAAACTATCCTCATGGCTTGATAGAAATCAGAATAATGGTGCCAGTTGCGCGGAAATTTGTCAAGGTTTTAAGTTATGTACTTTTCTTTTTGATTTTTTAATGTAAAATTATAGTTATGATTTTCCCAGTAGAAATGACTAGCAAACTTCTCCGTTATGAGCGAACCTTCACCGGGAATGATGTTACGTAGACTGACACACACGAAGACTGACATAGCATACATTAGGGACTTAACGGTAGCAATTAACCGCATCAAATTTTTTTAGTCAGTCATGGTTGTTATTTTTGTTTTGTTGAGAATATAAATTTGATTGTTTGCTTGAAGCTTTTTGTAACTAATTTTGTTGTTGCTCTATTCCAAATGTTCATTATTAAAAATAATAAACTTAAAAAAACCGTTATACATAGTTACATACTACTTATTTTTTAATAAATTAGTGAAATAAACGTCTGCCGAGTGGGCGTGGCATATGGATCCCACGTATACATGACATGATCGTATTGATCAAAAATATATATATATAATAAATATATAATATAAATGGATATATATGAGGTAGTTCATTTGATAAGTGAGACTCGCAGAAGCCTTGGAAATTTGTTTCTGTTCAGTCAACGTTCTCGACTTTAGGGTGAGGCCCCACGAATATGAATACATATTAAAACGAACTATAGGCATAACTGGTGTGAAGTGAATATGGAGTGTATGGTACATCAACGTTTTGGCAAAACGTAATATAAGAGTAAAAATTTCGATTATTGGGGGTAAAAATTTCACCTACGAAAAGTTAATACTATGCTTGTGCTACCTGGTTAGACTCAGAAGCATAATGCCTATGGGATCCTCCAAACCATTTTGTGGTGTCAGATTACAATGTTGAAGTAACGGGTTGAAGTTCAAGGGTTAATAATTCAAGGGTCAGTTCTGCCCCCGAGATTACCTGCCTACCTGCCTGGTTCTGCCTTCCTGCATCTCATTAGACATCCTTGACCCCCGATTAACCTCTCGTGCATCTTCCTCCCTAAAATTGGTCGTCGGAATCCCAATGCACTCGAGCGAAGAGGGAGCACCGTTCAGTCAGACAAATTGCTTCGCGCAACCCTTACAAACGAGCATCCCGAATTCCGGCCCGTCCCGTATTTGGACCCCACGACCGACTAATCCCTCATAAATTCTGACCCGCATGAATCCTCTCCCTTTTCCCCGCTAACCAGTACAACCTTTATTCAAACAGCTAGGCAGTTCCACCGGCAACCCGATAGGCTCTGGGCTTAAACAGGCTATAAAACCCCTGGGTGAGAGGTTTATTTGTACATTAGCCCTCTCCGCGGCATCGCGCAGAATGTATCCCATAACGGAAATTCACTCGGAATAACCGCCATACAGCCTCCCCGCATGAAAGCTCGGTAATCCGTATTTTGCAAGGTTTAGAGAAAGAAACGGGTCCCCAACGGATTTTTCTTTCAGAGACAAGAGAAGCATCTCATGGGAGATGCCGACAGCAATAACCGTAATGGAATTCAGACGCTTTCAGCACGTGGTACCTCATCCAGGCTGAATTCTTCCATCTTCCGGGAGATACAATATCTCCCGAAAAGCAGCCTCATTCAATACACTTTCATGATACTTGAACTCTGACACGCTACCATTTGTTATTTCCTTACGTCATCCGAAGTGTAAAGGGAAAGTATAGCAGATTGGCTTAAGAAAATTGTAGGAAATCAGCCACGAATGGTTTAAGTACTCAATAACTACATAAAACCACGAATATTTTATACCGGTCAGACAGGTGACTGTATGTGTAAGATATAACTAGTGTACACGACTGCTACCTTGATTAATAATTAAGGTAAATTATTTACGAGGTAGAAATCAAATAATTTTTGAAAAGTATAGTGAACGTAAAAAGTTCCATTCATGCAGCATGAGTTGATGAGCGAATTTTCAAAGAATAACTTTAACCGATTTAGTGGGTGATTCCTATAGGAAATTTCACGCTGATTCCGAATATACCAAACTTTCCTATTTTTAAGATGGTAATTTACACCTAAAACCTCAAAGACGCGTTTTTTGACTCTAAAGTCTCAAAATTTGACCCTTTGGAGTACTCCAAAAATTCTGGCCAACGAACTCATCCTTTCTTTTGATATTATTGACATTTTAAAATTGTTTTGGATTTTTTATCTCGATTCCTCGGTCAGATATCGTCTGGATTGACACACACACACACACACACACACACACACATAGCGAAATTTTAGGAATCGTTTTAGAATGGTCTGAAACGGATTTCCATGAAGAAAATTTTCAAAAATTTGCATTACCAAAATCCTAAAATCCCTTTCGGCCACAAAATTTGAACTTGAACAAACTTTTACTAGCTGAACCGTCATTGACACGTACACGAAACCAAATGCAACATTCCTGGGATGGCCTTATATTTCAAAAGAAACGAAGGAGAAACTTTCCATGGACTGTATTTTGGAACGTATCAGGAACGTAAATATCCGTTTCAGTTACAAATTTTAAAACGTAAAAAGAACTTTAAAAAAGTTTCAAAAATAATTATGTAATGTAAAACGTATCAGGAATGTAAAAAAAAAAAAA
>JAEMON010000007.1:18621457-18638834 GCA_030264115.1 Lygus lineolaris | reverse complement strand
ATGACCATTTTGCCCCAAAGATGAAATTTTCAAAACGCCCTAGCTCGAGAATTTAAAATAGAAAGGTATATTCTTTCCATCGATTTAAAATAGAACACAATTTTTAGCGTCGAATGAGACCTTGCGGAGCGTTTTAGGACCAACCGTTCGCTCCCTGTAAGGACCTAAGGGTTGAACAAAAAAAAGAGCAGAAACACGAGTGTGAATCACAATTCTTCCCGAGTAGGCGAAATCGGCGTTCAAATATCAGCTGTTCAAATGCAACTTTTTTCGATTCCACCGATTTACACACTTTGTCGAAGGTGTTATGGCTATTTTATGAATAAAGATCCAAAACACGGAAAAGTGAAAATACTCCCAGTTCCAGTCCTCCAGTGCCTATCTATGACATAATGATGCGAATTATGAGAAAACCATTTTCTAGCAATTTATTTTTACAACCAATTTTTCAACTATACCTACTGTGCAAATGTTTAATTTTGATAATGCACTGATTCCGAATAAACCATAACATAAAAATACTTCTATATGCCTGGGTGAATGGTAAGAAGTTTCCCACACAAAAAAAAACGCATTTTTGTAGCAATGCTTGGCCCATACAATTTAAAATTTAGAGCCCTGCGGAAAGAGAGGGGCTAACAACCAAAGCGGATTTGAAAGTTTGAAACTTCACTCAAAATTATAAGATAGGACTGCGGTACTAAATCGCTTTGTATGTGCCGCAGTCCTATCTTATAATTTTAGGTGTTGTTTCAAACTTTCAAATACTCTTATTTCGAAATAAGAAAATTGGTTGTTAGCCCCTTTCTTTCCTGGGCACTTCAAGTATGACCCTAGAATGTTCCAATGAGTCTGGCCAACAAACGTATCCTTGATATAATTCTTAGGTTTTAGGTACAAAATAAATTCTTACAAAAAGCGAATTTTCGAACAACGCAAATTTTAGTTATCTACAGGTATGGTGGTCCGTTAGTTATATCACTAATAATGTGAAGGGTAGGTGAATCTCCCAAAAACCCTCAAAAATACATTTTTCAAATATATATATTGTGTTGGCGGGTACCTAACTGTATCTCTGTCGAGGTACATGAAAAATCTGTATACCAACAATTCAAGTCAGAACCGTGTACGATTGATCAATACGTTAATAATAAATTGAGGAAATTAGTTAAATGGTCGTTTTGTGTGAATTCCTGTTCAAGTAATCGGATACAAGGAAGCTACCCTTCATATATATGTTCCTCATCAACTCGGCAGACTTTTTTATTCACCCCTGGATCCATCCCATTCAAACATACTGCACTCCCACTTGGAAGGGAATAGTGGTAAACAGCGTGCACAACGTCACACCATTTGTTTCCTAAATGAAGAGAAATACATTGGTCTTCAAATCGAATTATACGGAACGCGCGATCGACCGGGTAACCTCTGGAAAACAAAATGGATGAAAGAAAAACCGATACGGTGCACTCTTCCGTAACGCTCTTGCAGTGGTATTTTTCTCTATGATTCCTCTTTAAAAATCTCCCGGTTTTCGTTGAGATCCCCTGGCGCGAGCTGATCGATCGCCCTCTTTATGAGTTAGCGGATTACAATTCCAACAACGTGCCAACTTTCTTACATATCGCCACCGCTGTGAAGGATGGGAGACTCCCGGACGCGATTTGAAAATCGTATTACTTTGATGTATTGATCCGTGGGGCCTAGAAAAGCGCTCGCTGCACCCTCACTTTCTCACCTTCCAGCGATCATTTTCGTCCTCCAGTGGCGATGAAATTCAAATAATATCTCACGATTTGTCAAATGAAGATGAATCCTTTTTTTGTCATTCCTTCTGCCATATTTTCGAATTCTCAATTCTTGGATCTACTTCGACGTTGCTAGATGTTTAGGAAAAAGTTTCAGTAATCCAATATGACTTCATGATGCGAATTTTCGAAGAATCACCCTTCGTGATAGAAAATATATTTTCTATGATATTGTTTGGCAATTCTATCGAATGTTTAGCGATTTTTAACGTAGGTATCAAATTTAGTCAGGATTATTTTGTGTTATTATTTTATGAAATTTTGTGCTTTTTGAATGAATTTTCGCGTTTTTATTCGTACTCAATATCGAAGACATACCTCTGTATATCATAGAGCATACAATACTACAATATTGCTAAAATAAACGTTATCAAACATACTTCAAACATTGACTATTTATGTATTCCTTCCAAGGCCTGTGGAAAGCAGTGGGAGGCTCGAGGAGCAATTCCCCATTTCGGGCCCGTGTTTAAAGAGTGGGGCGCGGCTTGAGTAAACAGGCCCTACGAGATTTCTACAAACAGGACATCATCGGCGCGGGCTGATGTTAGTGGGATGAGGTAGGAGAGTAAGATTGCACGCAGAGCGAAGGAGTAAGCATAAATTGCATTCGCCCCATGATTTAAAAGCTACCCCGTATGTAAGTAGCGTCGCTAAGAAAAACTTTGTCAAAAAGTCAACTTATAGACCTATAATTATTGAGAAAATCTGCTCTCGAGGTAGCTATATATAATGATTAATCAAAAAGTCGATCGGTATGGACTTAGACACAATCATCTGTAGTCAATAAGAGCTTTGTTTTAGCAATTTACTCCCAAAACAGCTACGAATATTATGATGAATCCATTTGGCTATAACACAAACATATAGGAACAACATGCCTAAGCATTAGAGGGAATATTGACTAACGGCTACTCCCTGTTGAATGTTATAGTCTATGACCAGTTAGGTACATTGTAATATATTTGATGATTTGCGGGATGGTAGATAGATAGAGTGATAGTCACTTTGCCATATTCCATTTACTCGGGGACATCCCGGGAGGCTTTAGGGAAGGGTTCCCGTTATGCGCGTGATGGTTAATTCGTTTAATTCACATGACGGGGGCATTTGGGGGTGGGGTGCCATTAGGGCTCACTGATAATCAAAGGATTGTATTGCGAGACAGCTCTAGCTTTACCTGTGCGAATTTATAAGCATTATCAGTTTGATGTACGCGAAATAGGCCCCTACTATCGTAAATGGAAGCTCCAAGAAGGCCAATGAGACTACTAATGTGGCAATATGGTAGCCACAACTGTACTGGGTTTAGTCCCGATCCCTCTGTAATTTTTCATCTGGAGAGTTACGGCTGGCAACTTGGAACAACTATTTCTCTCTTGGTAGTGCAGTTGGTCGGCCGTAGTAACTGAATCTCAACTAGCGTTTCCCACATGCAATATAATGTGGGCTTCTCTATTATTAAGAAAATCGTGTCTTGCTGCAAGGGCATGTCCCATCTCAGGGTTTATAGGGTGACTATCTCCACTCACTGTTCTCCATCTCAACGTCGTGTGGAAACTGCTTCTGTAATCGATAAAATTGCACCAGACAGCAGAGCAGCCACACCATAGCGTACACATAAATTCGCAGTCGAGGGATGCGACATTGTATACCTAACGAATGCTATTGAATTGGCGCTTGGTCAGTGATTTCCAGAGAGCACATCATAGGAGTTATCGAGTAGGCGGAGCCTCTCTCTCGCAGAGACTAATGAAAAATATCGCATACGGCCAATGGCAAGCGATTTCAGTTGTTCAGGTTATCAATTAATGAAGGCTTGCGCTATATCTGTAATAAGCTTAACTACTAACTCACCAAACATAATTACATAATTCTACCACCACATCCATTATTCCTCACATTCTCATTACGCCTTGTAACTTCTCCTAGGATTCCCCTAATAACACACTAATAACGGCTCCTTAGTAAACTTCTCCCATCCGTTCCACCGCTCCAAATACGTCTTTCATGCTCTTGAACTCCACATTAACTCAAATGTAACTTACTTCAACGTCGTACGTATCCCCCTCTCGACGGAATACCCTCGGGCCCATTTAAACAGTCAGCAAAGCTGATTTTGCTTCAGTTACATAAGTAGTAATCAGCTTTGTAGAACTTGCTCCCTGAACTGAATTTGTTCAAGTCTTGTAAGTGGAACGAGTCGTACGCTGCCTTAATTCGTTTCCTTTGACCTCTTCGTTTTTCGATTTTGTTCTCTGACGAAGACAAGTTTTCTCCGATCCTGGCCACTACTTCTTCTTATTTTGGCGGCATTTTGGTTTCTTCAAGTATTGCTTTCAAGTTCACGAATTAGATGAATGTGACCCTAATTATTGGTTTACCCGTTTCCCAAGCTATTCCCGAAAGTTTCCCGAACCAGCTTAATTACCCAAGTTCGAGAAATGCCGAACTTCGGCTCCCCTCCTGTTCCGCGGCTTCGACCAACTTGAGATGTTAAACTTCGCGGAATCCGCGTGTTCTGTAAATGCTCGTGCTCTTGGGATTCGCCGGCATAAACTATTCGTGTTGTCTTATCGATAAACCACCGATCTATGTAAGCTGTTAACTGTTATCAGCATTCCGATCTAAAGTGCTGGATTGCTGTTTACTGATCTCGATTGTAGTAAAGATTCAAGATCAGACAGTATCAGGAAACTGAAGCGATGTAAATTGTAGATTTTTTTTAGGTTTCGGGAACATTCAAGTTTCTCTGGGAGTTGAGGTCATCTCAGTTCCGAAATAGGGAACTCCAAGGATTGAGGCTCTTGGGAATATTCAATACCTCCACGGATGCAAAGAGGAACGTTAGTGACCAGACCTCACATAAACCAACGTGCCGGTCTCAAGAAACCGTAAGAAACAGTCACATATTATAGCTACTTTTCGTCCGGAAGCAACGTAATGGCCCTTCAACAGGCTTTCAGAAAATGTGGGTGTCCGGAAATAAATGTACGTTCCGAATAAACAACAGGCCCTCGCATGACGAGAGGAAAAAATGTGCTGAGAATGTCATATTTTCGTTCCCTTGAAGTCATGTCACAACCCACAGCTTTTCCCCGTTAACACAAAGGAGTTTTGTTCTCCCTTGGCCTGGCTTACCATGTCCGTTTCTGCCCACTACTTTGAGGATCAGATAGGGGGGGGATTTGGAACCAACCAATCCTATTTCGTTTTGAAAAATCCTCCTTTCCTCGGCACTGGTATTCGCAATACAGCTCGTTCGCATGACGGAACATCAAATAGCGTGGTCGCCTCTCTAGGGTCGTTGAACAATTTGGAATTCGAATTATGTGGGACGTCAAAGGGACTTTGTGAAGTTATTCGATTCTTCAAAGCTGGAGATTAGCATAAAGTGCAAAGAACGTTCTTGCCAATGCCAATATCTCTTCGTCGTTATCTCCCATCGCAACCAATATCTCCATCTCCACTCACCACGGTTTGTAGTAGACTTGCCAACGTATTTTAGCTTGGAACATGCTTCATGTTTTTTTTTTTTTTTAATTTTTTTTTAAGTTTAACCGTTGTGGCTCAAGTAGAACTATCCGGGGTGCAGATGGTTTTTAGGACTTCCCTCACTAGTGAGTGGCGTCTTGTTGTTTTCGATCTGGGTCGGAGTGGGACAACACTCAACTGAGAAAAAAAAAGAACCCCGTAACAATCCGTTTCAGACCACCCTGAGACCAAATCCGTGAAAAAAACCATAGGTGAATGTTTGTGTGTGTGACAAAAGTTTATGTGTGCTCTCCAGGGCTTAGTTCTCTAACGATTTTCATGCTTTTTTTTTATTCGATTCGGAAAATCGTCGCCAGATTATCGGAATTCGCATATAGAGACATGCATTTTTTGACAAAATCTTGTGTGCGCTCCAAAGGACTTATTTCTTGAGAGATTTGCGTACTCTTTTTTATGTTCGACTCGGAAAACTGTCTAGTTATGCACTACGTTGATTTGGATTTTCGAAATTTACACATTTGCACAATTTAACTATACACATTTTTTTTAAATTAAGTGGAGGGAATAGAGGTATACATGGTGAACATCTTCGACCGTAGAAGATCCATATTAGAAGCAGAGTCGTACACATTGTTTTTGTGGATCTAATCGATTTGATTTCTTTCGAATCTGCTGCGTCTCCTCCTTGCGTCCATCTGTTTGCCGACAAATTAACGAGGCGCCAACTTCACGCCCGGGTTCATCCGCGGAGATGCCGGCCGCCATCTTGTTTTGGTCCCAAAAAGGTCACCCTCAAGATGAGAAAATCTTTATTTTCGAGATTAACGAAGCAAGAGGCTTTTCTTTTTGCCAAGTCCGCTTGGAAAATCTCTCCCGCGCTATGGGGAATCTCCTATCCCCCCATAACGAGAATCTGCCACTACTATACTTCACCGGTATAAATCAACTCTGCTCGTAATTTAGTTGGGGGAGAAGAAAGAAAAAAAGCGTTGAAGGGCGTCGGAAGGCCATGGACAAAACTTGGATTAGGAACCCATCCTCTTGAAAGTTATAACTTTTATAGCGCCGGTCGAAGGTGGAGACGGCTCTTCAAAAACAAGAACAATAAACTTTCCTCGGCACGAACCTAATGAATTCGCAATGATTTAGGGCGGTTTATATTGCCCCTTGAGACATTATTAAGTTAACTTGTGGTGTTGCGGGGAGGACTTACAAGAAGCCCAGCTCCTTGAAGTGTTTTTCGTGAAAACTTGGCTGGCTTCAATTAAGCTCATTGATGATGACTGGGTTCGAAGAAGAAGGGATCCTTTGAAATGTTTTACTCGCGGGATGAAAAAAGTGTAAGAGGCCTTGCGGTCAGTTTTGAGAGGTTGTCTTCCGCAATCAGATTTTCTACTCGCCTTTCATGATCTTCTGAATGGAAGACCTGGAATATGAGAAATTCGGAGGTGCCCTTCCCGACCGAACAAGGACTGAAACTATTGTCATGGATGAATAGCAGTAACCGTCTCTTGCCTCTTATCACCTCGAATTAACAAGT
This sequence comes from Lygus lineolaris, assembly GCA_030264115.1. Lineage (NCBI taxonomy): Eukaryota > Metazoa > Arthropoda > Insecta > Hemiptera > Miridae > Lygus > Lygus lineolaris. Next base: position 18,631,991 of record JAEMON010000007.1, on the reverse strand, counting down.
GAGATCGGGACCACATTTATATAAAATAGTACGATGAATATCAGACCTTTCTATGAGCTGGTTTTAATGGGCGAAAATATATAAAATACACTATTTAAATATGAGTTGGAAAATGATATTACCTATAAGAAGACTTCACTGGGTCGAAGATGGCGATGGACGAGAACAAGCTTCGTCACCAGTCGTTTTAGTTTAGACAGCTCAATGTACTTGTAAATATTAGAGGTTGGTACATCCCATTACTACTTAAAATGTCATAGCTAACTGTACTTATCCATTCTGTACCCATAGTATTGAAAACATATAATTAAGTAATACATGCATTTCATGCGTCCCTTTAGATCGAAAATTGTCTCGAAACTGAACAGCACTCCAAAATCTATAATCAACGATAGCCAACACTTGTATCCGCGTGGCTCCACCCTGTCGTGCCAGCCTGGCACCATGGCGCAATCCCATGGTTGGGTCGGGAATGTCTGAGTTCAGAAGGGGAAGAAACAAGCAAAGCGGTTGAGAATTAAGGCGCTGGAGTTAAAAAAAAGATATGTTAAAAAAATGTCCTTTTTTCTGTTCATTTAGTAAAAGGATTATGTTTTTACGACATCAATTCCCCCTCCCCCCTCTAAATGCAAATTTCGAAATTCTGGTGACGTGATGCACAACTATACAAATTCCTGAGTCGAACAGAAAAAAATGAAGCAAATCGGTTCAGAATTAGGCCCTGGGGATCGCACACAAGATTTTGTCTCACACACACACCTCCATACTGCACACATACACACATAGACAGTCACCTATCTTTTTTCACGGTACAAAAATATGATACAGAAAAAAGAATACCAATATAATGAAAGAAAAAAAGTCGTAAAGTATATGAGATGTGGCGTTCGCAAACACTGGCCCTGAAACTTGTGCGAATGAAACCGTTATTATGAAATAAGTACTTATTGTACAGAAAACGAAACCGAATCGTCCAAGATGAGAGAGTGATGGATCACAGGCTTGTTCTGACGATGAGCAAATTCGAGAGAGAGCGTAGGTACTAACACGAATAGAACTAAATGAGTGGTTTTTAACTGTGATGTAAGTATAATATGAAACTTATCGATTTGACGATATCAGGTCGTCTCAAATTAGAAACGGAGTGGAAATGGAAATACCTTTTCAAAGTAATTTCATTGAAAAACATGTTGAAGTTATTCCTGTGCGGCTTTAACATGAGCGACATCGCAAGGGTTAAAAGACGGAAAAACAAACTTTTTCTCCAAAAAAACTGGAGAAAACTGTAGTTGGAGAACTTGTTGCAGGGAAAAACTTTATCCAGAGTCCATACTCCGAATGTCAATCCGTGAAGAAGAAGCGACTCAAACTTTAAGCAAAGACGCGGTATTATGTGCAGACGAAAAAATAGAAGTATGCGAAAGAACTATAGAGTAGGAGGAAAGGGATAACTCAAATGATATACTAAGGAGAAATCGATCCGGAAAAAGTTGACTCGAAATTGAGTTCCAGAAAGATCTTTAGGATGGTGATGAGGGGAAAGCACTTTTACATTGGAATCGTTCCTGGTCCCTTTTCCCCCGACTTACTTTGAAAAACTGAAAATAAAAGAGCATGGAAAAAACTACGAACAAAATATAATTTCATACCGGAAAAAGAAATGTGAATGACTTGGAAATAAGGTTTTCTCGCTCGCTGTCACTCTTTTTTCGGTCCTAAAACTTTGTTCGAAAACTTCATGTGAAACGCCGTACGAAGTGATTCTTTCGTTGGGGCTTCCCACGCACTTTTTGACTCCTTGGATTCGATTCGGTGTCTTATTAAATCACTCTGTCAAGTCAAGGAAGATGCTTCTTGAGAACTTTATTAGCATATCAATATCCGTAGAAAAAATGAAGTTGTTGAATAAAATAATGAAGATCTCCATATTAGAAAGGATCTGGTTATAAAATTCTCCTGCGATCTGGGTTTCCGCACTTTGCCTGTTTCTTTTCCTGTTTCGATCTACTTATCCCCAAGTTTGTAGCTTCAAGTTTTTTCTGAGAATTCTCAACTTGACTATTCAATAAATCTTGCTATTCTAGTCATTTTCTCCATGTTCTTGAAACAGCGTTTCTGTCTGTATTATGCAAGAACCAAATTGCCATTTCGGCTATATTTGAAGAGTAAGTTATAGTTGAAATAATTAGTAGGTATGGCCCAAGCATTTTGAGAATCAGATAAAAACCCATAAAAATGCTATAAAGTTATGTACCTACATGAATGAATAGTGAGTTATATACCTACCATGAGTTACTCATGAAATGAAAAAGGTAGCACAATGTTTCGAGCTTCTTTTTAGATTCTGTGGTGCTCCTGGTAACAGTCCCACGTTTCTTGTTTGACGAGATGTTCTAGAGGATCTTTGAACATTAATTTTTACCTAGACAACAACATAACGTTTCCATTTTCAGAAGATGAAGGTCAAAAACAAGGTTTCATTTGGAGAAAACAAACTCCGAGATATTTTCCAGGTTTGTTTTACATCATTTCACATGATTAGATAAAAAATACTCCATCAAGAGTATAGAGAAACTAGTAATATAATTAGCGCTATCCCGCACCTGGCGGAAGTGAGACACACTAATCTCCTAGTACTGCGATTAACGTCGAGTATTAAACTGGTTTAAACTCGATAAATTCGTTCTGGATTAAACTGCGATAAACTCGTTTGGTTCGAATCTAAATCATAAACTGAACTTTTGTTGTATTCACAAAGAAACAGGTGAACGGCTTGCATAGTTACGAACTTGTAACTATTATTCTGTAGTTGGTTCCCTACAAAGAGTTCTTTCTGTTGTTTTTGATAATAAATATTTGAGATTGATTGGGAATAAAAGGTTCAACTCTCTTTCTCATCCCTCCAAATTGGATGTTTTACGTTTCAACATAGGTTAAAGAGGAAATTCAAGGTATTAGGAGAGCGATATAGGATTCATGGAAAATGTGAGTTTCTCAGACCATTATGAGAAGGAAGGGCAGAATTAAATCTATAGCGACAGGCTAGCTTCCCATTCGCCGGCGGAAATGGAATATCGGATCTCTAATCTCTCTCTTCCCTCCCCTCCCCCCACTCACGGACTCAGCAACAAGTCGCTCATCAATCGCTATCGTGACGCGCGGTGTTCGACGCTATGCCTCTTGGCGCAGTGGTAATGAGTTTAAATTGATTGTCAGGACAATCATTCATGGTAGAACGAGTTGCCTTAACGCCGCTCGTGCATGGCAAGTGTCAAATCCGATTATAAAATGTAGAATAAGTTTGGTTTATTCCTGTTACTGTTACAAAAAATATTAAAACTTGAGAAGAATCCCAACATCCAATGTCAGATGGTGCTGAAACCCTCAACGCTTGACTTCTGAACCATGATTTTCATCTACTTCCTCACTACAAAAGTGGGAAATAAACAACCTTCTTTCAAATAGGAAGTGCTAAATATATTTATACCTAATGTTTGTCCTCTAAAATTCGGAATTTCCTTTGACAATGGAAATAGCCTCCTATAGAAATGACTGGAACTGTTCACATTTTCGTTTTATTGCGTTCTGAACGAATTTGATTCCTCACTTTTGTGCTCCTTAAATCATCGGAATTTCCCAAGCAAATAATGTCGAAGGTCAGCTATGCGTTTTACGAAATCGAAGAGTCTTGTAAACCTCGATATTTCACAAAGATGGGTTCCGGCAGCACTAAAATTTGGATCGTTGTACTTACGTATTTAGGGACTGGTGTATGGGGCTGTTGCATGATGGACTGATCGTTCTATCTCCACTTGAGTCCGCTGAGGCCTCATTTATCAAAAATTTCATCATCATGAGATTGTCACTCACACATCGATAAGCAACTTGAGTTTAGGGAACACCACATCGCACCGTCTTCAGAATGATAAATGCGCATATCACGTTACATTTACATCATTCCTTTCATTCATGGCAGCTTTTCTCGGTTGATGCTGTGAAGAGGCTTATGTCTGTATGAAGAGCTACTCAGATAATTCCGTGGGTAGGAACGTTTTAGGCGGGACCGAAAACCTCGCTGGTTCGGGTAGATTATTACCGGCGAAGAGGTTTCTTGTGAAGTTGCTGAATTTCCACCACCTGTATCCTCGAGTTTCCATTTTCATCATACGGCTCAACCGTTGGCCCGTGAACGTTTAGCGGAGGGACCTTTAGGCCTTGCGTTAATGCTTGATTACTACGCTGCATTGTTTCCGAGGCTCTCTTTATGGATTAGGGAGGGCGGTTGGCCCAAATGAATATTCCCATCCCTTCGTCTGAGTCGTTTTATGGACCAATATTAATCCCACGGCAAATTTGTGCGAAGTTAAACCACTACCAGCAGTCAGAGTTTTAGGAGAGAGTACCTACTTATCAGACTCCTACCATTTCGCTCACAAGTTTACTAAGGATAACGGAAATTCATTGCTTCATAATACATACTTCCTTTACTCCTATCAACCATAAACATTTATTTTTCGTTCGGCCCTCAGATTATTTTGAAAACTTTGGTTTAGTTTCTACATGTACCTACATATGAGGATGAGACACTGAATTGCAGCCTATAAGAAAAGTTGAAGACCTGAGAGTTCACGTCGAATGAAAAAATTTTTTTGGAGATTTTTTCAAATTTTCCCTTTTTCTGTCGTGAACACGATAGTCGAGAGAACGGAAGTCTTTGAAGAATCACCAAAAATCCTGATGGCCGTTGTGTTTGTGAGCTCGGGTTGGTCTCATTCGACGCAGAACTCGCAGGGCTTCAACTTTTCCTTCACACAAAAACTATTTAGTTATAGGACCATGATATTAGTTTTTACCGGATCCGAACCATTCGGGCGAGGGGTGGGTAAAGTCATAAGTTGCGATTTTACGATTTTTTTGCGATTTAAATGGAATAGCCGGAATTTCCAATTTTCCTGAGTTCCTTGAGCCGTTTTGGAGAAAAGCTCGAAAAAGTGCATATTTTTTATTATTATTTTCTCTCATAGTATTGGAATTAAAAGATAAACTTTTTGCAGGAGCTGCCTCTTTGATAAAGAAAGCTATCCTCGAAAATGGAATTTTCGGCTGAGGTTACAACCGAGATCACTAGTAATATTATTATGGTTGTTATATTACAGTAGTTATGTATCTGTCTTTTGTTGTGTCTGTCTTATGTATCTGTCTTATGTCTGTGTTATGTATCTTTCTGAAACGTTTGATTGACGATTTCGATCATTTCAAACTTCATGAGAGATTTTCCCAAATTACTTAGTAAAAATTTGCCCGTGCTTGCACAGATAGTTCTGAAAGCCTCTCCATGCTCTTGAAACTTCACCTGGTGATGGCAAATTATAAAACACCTGATCCCTAGACGACGGTTCGTGTGTGGTTCGCTAAGGACCGTCGATTCTAGGTGAAAGAGGGAGGTGAGAGTGAGAAGTTTTGGGCGGACCCAGTTCCAAAGGACCTTTCGAACTATCTACGTTCGTCTGCAAAAGCCACATGTAACTTCTACAACAGTTTACAATAGTAAGTAGATTATTTATCGGGGCTCCGCGTTCTGTGAGGGTCCAGTGATTCCCATTCAAACCTTGATTGATGCATTCAGCATCACCATGTCTCAAATTCATTTTGTATAGGTTTGAACAGCCGGTTTCACGGATGATGAATTAGGGTAGGTAGGAAAAATAGCTAAGTCACGTCAAAACGGTCGATTGTGTTCCCACAAGGCAAAAAAAGCTAAAGTGGAACAAAATGACTTTGGGACAAAGAGCCCTAAAAACACTTCAGGTGAAAAGAGCGAAGAGCTTAATTTTTCACGGTTAAAAAAGTCAATGTGGTGAAGGGTTGGGTGGGTGATATGAGAGGAGGAGGGGAGACGAGGCGAGTGGTTGCAGCCTTTTAATTGGTCCTAAATTCCGCTTTAAAGAGCCGGCAAGTGCGGGGTGAAAAACGGGACGAAGGAGACTGAGGTCCCATTAGCTACCGCTCTCGCCGTCCCATCGCCCATGTAGTTCCCCGCCGCCTCCAGCTGGCAGCCCCGAAGGCGGCAGTTGGAATTCAAGTCCCGGTGGAGCACCCCTTCGTTCGTGAGGCTTGAAAACCGCTCAGTGCCCTCCATCTAGGATGGTACCTGTCTACTTAGCGGGATCTTTATTGTTCCTGATTGTCGAGTCCTTTTGTAACGCTGTGGCCTTCCAATTCATTCTTCCTTCAAGCTTCTACTATACCTCTTCCGTTATGAATTTATTGTTAGAACAAGCCTTCAACGTCCTTTTTCAATGCTGTAGATCAATTTTTCGTTCTTGAAACTTTATTCTCCTGGGTCTGTGATGTCCATAGATCACATCGCTCAGCCGAAGTGATTGAGCAGCCACCACCTGAAGCCACCACTACGTTCTTATTGCTCAAACAGTGCTAAAATGCATAATTTACGGAACATTCAATACCTAACCTACGATCACTCGCCAAATTTGAGCAAAAACAGAATAAATCATTCCACGAGATTAGGAGTTTAACTGTTACCTCGGTTGAGCCTGAGTAGTCTCCAATTTCGCTCGAACAGCACCAAAATCCACAGGGACTATCTTCGATATTGCCGCCAACTTCCTAACATATATAGGGATTTTTGACTCATGTTAGGTACTTAAAAGAAGATACCGGAGTGGTGTTGGATCTTCTCTCAGCCAATAATTTACCAAATTTATTTCTGCTTTCGTAATGAATCCTTCTTCTTTTTCAAATCTCGAGAGCGCTATCCAAATTTTAAATTTCAAAATTTTTTAATTCTGTAAGAAATTTTATATTTGGAATTTGAAATTTCAATAGTTTACTGATGTTCAGAATCGAATAATAGAAATAATTCCGGAAACAAATTTGAAATTTTTCGACTGTTAAAGAGAAAAAGGGGTAATGGGGAGGGGGCGGTTTTCCCATTTTCAACTTATTAGTCCCGCAAGGAGTGATAATAAGGTTGTACTCGTAGTAAGAGTTCCTATAAACATTTTGGGCCGATTACGGTACCCCCTTAACAGTGCATTCGCACGCATCCCCATAGACTCACCCTCAATTACATTATACCTACGTACCTGATAAAGTTGATTTTTATTTGTATTTTGTACAGAGTTGTTGTAGGAGAAAGCCATTGTGGCTTGAATATCATGTGCCTCGTATCTACGTTTCCTTATACATTCTGAACTGCAATGTATTTTTTTACAATGCGTACACATTTCATAAAGTTATCTCGATGGAAAAAAAGCAAATTAAGTATCTAGGGCGACAGGAAACAGCAAAATTTGTCGTTTTTAATGAAAAACAGTGAATCCGTCTTGATAGTGCAAATACTAAACAGTGGTATAACAATAGGGAAAAGTCGAACTTAGACCGATTTTGGTATATTATTTTCAATAGTAAACCTTTGGAATCGAGCACAAAAACATTTTTTTTCAATTTGCTCTCAAAACACGATTTTTTTCTCTCATTTTTTCATTGATCCAATACAATTGATTGATTTTTTGTTTCTTCTGTTGCAGAGCTATTCCCGCCAAGAGCCAAGTTTTACTCCAGCTTATGGTCAAGGAGTGCCCTGGGGTTCGCTACTTAGAGCATGTCCAGGTAAATCACATGGATACCTAAGTAGTTTTATTGAACACTGTAACCATAATTATCATAGGTTGTCAGTTTAAAAAATCCACCTCGGCATTTTTAAGAAAAGTATGCCCATTTATTGGGCACAGTTCTGTAATATTGGACACCAACAACCTACGAATATGAACAATTTCAGGGATGTAAATGAGAGTCCTCATAGACATATACCTACATAAAAGTATCATCATGTATACCTACTTACTTCACAGTTTATTACTTGGGAACGTCCCACCTATCAATTATTTGAATAAATATCATATAATTATTTAGAATAGTATTTAATTGATTGTATCTTAAGATTGTATGTTTAAGTAGTAATTCACGTAGATCAATCAACATATCTCTCAATCTGTTATAGAGAAAGGGTCGGAAGTGAGCTGTTTATTCTGTTATTTACAGCCTCGCCTTATTTTTGTGGGCCTGAGTATGTTGAATAATCTAATTATTTTCAGTTATGTATGGAGTAGGTACTCACGTGTACCTATTTCATTTTAAAAAATCTGTTGAGCCTATTTTACTACGTCATTTTACGCCCATTTCCATCTATTTGTAGCATGAGGGGCTTACAGTAATATTAGTAAAGATTAACTCTTTCGAGCCGAACCTTTTTTTTTTTTTTTTTTTTTTTTTTTGCTTGAAAAGACTTCTGATCTGCGCACCTTTAAAGCTAATATCTTCCGGCTCATCCTTTTGTGTCACGTAAAACGGTTTTATACACGTTCATATTATATATAACGTACTTATAACTTTCGTATTAGCTACATTTTTTAATCTGACTTCTGTATATAAGTCCTTTGAATGGCTGCTCTTCGACAGAATGAGGTCGGGTGTATTTCGGTTAAACGGCAATTAAAATACGGAAAGGAAGGAACCCTGCCGGTAATAGGCTGAGTTCGGAGGTCGTGGATTTGAATTTAAAGAGTGAACCAACAACTTTGAAGACTCGAGAGTGACGTTTTAAGTCTCTGCCTCGGACTCCACCCATTTCGATCGGTTTGAAATCGGTCGGCTATAAAAGTGATAGAAAAACTTTTGAGTTGAGAAGGCTCAACCCTTCCCATTGATGTACTTTACACAAAATGTCCTTCCCCCGTCAAAATTTTCCAAGTTCGAACTTCTGGCCGCTAAGTAGCGGCTGAGTGAAGTTCGGGGAATAATATAAGGCGAGATCTCTCCTTTACCGGCACTTAATACAAACTTCTTCTCTAATCTTGGGTAAACTTAAGCTTCCGAGACGGAGGGGTGGGAACTGTTTTGCATAAAATGCGAATAAATTTGAGATTCCTTTTGTTATAAAGTAGGTCATTAAAGTTCCTTTAAGTCCCTTTGGGTTCTCCTCGTATTTTCGAAACCTGGAGCTATGCTTCTTTGAGCAGAGCAAATGAACCTGCTCAGGATACGAAATACGGGAGTCTCCGGCTGAACTTTGATGTGATACGAATAGTAATGTCATATTGAAATGTCCACGTGTTTCCGACTGTGCCGATGGTGCTCAAATCCCTGCGATCCATGTGCGATTTCCTCGAATTTGGAGTGCTTAATCTGGCCTGTCCATAACATTCTGTCCATGAAATCCTGAGTGTTTACAATTACAACCAAAGTTGGAAGTAGCCACTTGAAATATAGGGATGAATATGATGGGGCTGAAGCCTTAGCGGTTCGAGTCAAGTAATCATCATTGTGGGGAACAAAGGGTTTTACTGGCGCATTTGTATGGAGTCTGACATGATGTTGTAAATGTAATAGATTGAGCTAACCGTTAAGTACTGTTCAACTGTTGTTGGCAGGGAAGAGAAGTTATGATTTACTTCACATGTTCTTTCAACTCATTCTCGTCTAATATTACCGCTCAAGAAAATCAACAGCATATCATATACCGATCAAGAAATACAGCTAGTCACACACTGGCTTTAGCCCATGTCATTATGTTGTCGCACATTTTCTGGTGTAACTGGAGCTACAGATTAAAGTATCTCACTGTGAAATTATATAATGTAGCTTTCTCCTAAACTGAGCAGGGAAATCGATTAATACGCATCTGGTTGAACCAACCGTGAACAGGATAAGGGACCGTAGACTTGACATGGGTTTAGAGATGTACTCAGCAGGATCACGTTTCGAACTTATATAGGAGTCCCAAACACCATCAAACAAAGAACCAAACGAACACCGTCCAACTTCTCTTGGCTATAAACCAGTAGAGATTAATTGCAACCCATGAAATTTTTGACCTTGACTTCTGCGGTTTGAATGCAAATTATCACACAGCAACAGGTTACTGTATATCTACTTTTACGTGGATAACTATTACTGTTCTTCTAAGCTATTGAAAATTCAAAAGTTTCGTGTCTTCACAATCATGTTTTTTCCGCACAAGGAGTAGGGACCTAACTATCAACAATATCCAAAATTATGTATGTACCTACCAATCTTCTGTTGGTACGAACGGTTCGGGAGGAGTATGAAACACAACTAGTTGAAAAATTAATTGCGATTGCATGAAATCTTCTGATTTTTGAATTGCAATTTTTCCCACTTTCGTCATTCAAAATAATTTGAGAATTATCCCAGGTGCCAAACAAGGTAACATCCGCCATGAATAAATAGAGCAGAAGACTCTTCACCATCTATCTACAAAATACCCTAACTTTGAGCAGATATACACAGATGGTGCCAAGAATCACTGAGGCTCTGGTAGTGCCATGTTCTGTGTGCCTAACAACCAAGGATGGGGAAACCTTTCTTTCTTCTGTATATAATTTTCCAGAAGAACTCTGTACCATCTATCTACAAAACACCCTAACTTTGAGCAGAATCTGATCAATTAGATCGGGAGAAATTTATTATTTTATCCAGAAATGAAATTTTG
>JAEMON010000007.1:18577489-18591229 GCA_030264115.1 Lygus lineolaris | reverse complement strand
GTGTCCAAGTTGGACACCTCGAATTTAATTACGGTTTATTTCTGGCGCTACCGGAATCGCTTCATCAACACGGGTGTCACGATTGAGGTGGCAAGGTGCCAGAACGGCGCCTGGTGCCGAGAGCAACTCGAGGAAAATACTGTTGACAAACAGTTGGGTGTCGTTGGGGACTCTTAGATTTTGACGTATTTATTCGATTTGAGGTCTTTAGAAGGCAACATTGACCCCATATTTCGATTCTTATCAATACTGATCAATTAGTATCAGGTAGGTACATACCTATATTCTGGGCGATTTTCTTTCTTCAAAAATATACCATACCTACTTGAAGAATATAAAATAGAAACCCAACGTGGTGCAAAACGTAAAACGCCCTCATTCGGCCTTATGTAAATATCATATTACCTACGAGTGTTTGTTGTTCGTGAGTTTGTATAATTGTTAGACTTAATACGGATGTTTATAATAATTTTCGAAATTGTTTTTTTCGTCCTCGGTATAATTTAATATCACCGTGATCTGGGAGGATAGTCATTAATTTATTTATGAAGAACCTCGGTAATCGAAGACGGCAACGTCATATCAAACGGAAATTATGATTTTAAAATCCCATTTTCATTCACCAAGATTATAGTGCCAAACATTAAATTTCTTTGAAACTCACCTTTTGTAATTAGAAATTAACCGAAATTATGAAGTGAAACTGCTATAAAACACAATATTATTGTCCCTACTGAAATATTAAGAGGTCGAATTATAAGTATTGAATGTTGATTTGTGTGATCGAAATTTTGAACGCATGAAACTAAAAAGAAATACTTTCGTCATTGTTGGCTCTTCACTGCCCACAGCTTCATCATTTTCATATTGTTTTAATGTTCACTGTTACATCACCTCATCCTCAACAGCTTGCGTGTTTTAACCATGTTGAATGTTCGGCTCACTGATTGGGAGAAATTGTTTAAATCGAATCATAACCGCAATCATTGGGTAATCCAGCAATTTATTGGTCGTAGAATTAAGTTTATTTGTCTTCCCTACTACTAGCTTTGTGATCAGCGAAATTAGTTCTTCCGGTCGTCGCGCACTGTTATGGATTACTTTTGTGATCTTCACGATTTCTCATGGTTTTCTTCGGTCCTTGAATTAGATTTTTCACTTTCCTCACCCAAAAGGTGAAAGGAAAGTGTTGCAATCAGCAGAAACCCCTATCTCTGGAATACCTCCTTAGAATAGTGCTGATCGACATCTGATCAATTTACTCCGCGTTTTGGGTATATGTATGAATACCTTTAATCACGATTGCGGCCCCCACGAAAATGACAAGAAAATTCCGATTTGGAGGCTCGATTTCTGTATGAGGACGAACCAGAGAGAATTTCAGCCCTCCAAGTCAGATATTTGAGTGAGAAACTAAGCAAAATTAGTGAAAAACGTCGTTTTTTTTTAGCCCCCCCACCCCCCAAATCTCTCCAATGATTTTGATGAAATTCTCAGGATTTACTCTTTTACCAAGTGAAAATAACTTCCAATACCCCTCATCCTCAGGATCCTGAGGGCCGAAATCAGTGCCCCCCAAAAAACAGCCGTTTTTTGGATTTCTACGGTTGAGGGAAGGAGAGTGAAGCCTCCCACTCTGTTTCTGTTAGGAATTAGTATAACATTTTATATTCGACCTCTCGAATAAGAAAACAAAAGTTTGTGCTAGGGGTCATTTTCGTAGATTTTACAAAATTGTTGGTCGTCGTCCATGGATGCCATCAAGTCAGTTTGTTCTTAAATTTTCAATAGTTTTTGCTTGGGGAGATAAGTACTTAAAAATAATAATCCAAATCAGGTTTTCCAGTACGTATCAGCAAAAGTACTTAAGTAGGTACCTCTTATTTGCGAATCCCCTTTATTGTTCAATTTCGATCGTTTCCTATGGTTATGGGTGTTCTGACATGACCTCCTTTCCGAGTGGCGTAAATAACGTTGAAAGACTCATATTTCATTATTACTAGAGACGCTAGAGTGGCGAAAAGCGGATTTAGCCAATAAATTTAAGGATCGGACGAGATGGCTCCAACATTACTTCACAAGATCTTAAGACCCCCTAAATAAATTATTTTTGATGTCTAATCTTCCGAACCACATGGTTCAGACATTACACAGTAAAGTGTGAGATTTAAAGATTTCTCTCAAATGGAGCAGGTTAGTGAAAACTAGTCTCTGTCCGCTCAATACCTCCTGTAAAGAGATGAACTAGGTCGTTTCAATTTTCCTCACATTGATACTTGTACCCTAACTTGGAGCTGTCGAATTCGTCAAACAATCCACTTGAATCCAACAGAAACAAAAGCTAATTAACCCTTTCAGAATCAATATGAAGTAAACTGCACATAACTGTGAAAGGCAATGCCCTACTCACCTTCTTCCACCTATTTTTGTTTTCTTTTCCATGTGGTATTCTGTGACTAAGATGTATAAAAACTAGCAGAACGTCCGTTAGAAACCCATGGAAAGCTGTTTCTGTAGACCCCAAAGACTCCCAAACCAACCCCCTTACAACCTCCAAGACTCCAACCCCCTTCCTGACCACCTTAGGGCCACCAAGACTCCTAAGGAACCCCTTACAACATCCAAGACTTCAACCCACTTCCTGACCACCCTAGGGCCCCAAGACTCCCATAGGACCCCCTTACAACATCCAAGACTTCAACCCCCTTCCTGACCACCCTAGGGCCCCCAAGACTCCCATGGGACCCCAACAGGACACCCATAAGACCTCCCAGGACCCCCATGGACCTACTCGGACCACCATAGGCCCCCTTAGACCCTCCTAGAATACAACATTTGTGAACCATTGAGCAGTACACTGAACATTCAGTTCAATTTTGATACAATTTGGTACAGGTCATTCATAGACCTACTGGACTGATGTGCAATTTTCGAACTTTTCCGGTTCAGTAGAAATCATTTGGTTCTGAAGGGGTTAATTCTATAGACAACTTTTAGGGTTTAAGAATACCAACAATCCTGTCATTTCGCATTAGTTCCTTCCAACCTCGATAAAACCCACTACCGACTGATTTATCATCTTCCTCGTCATCACATTTCATGTAATCATTAAGTAACTCTTTAAAATTAACTTCTACTTAATTTAATCGTTTTGTTTATCTATAGTGTTTATCTATAAACAACATTTAGTAAACTGTTACCTATAAAATAATTTTATGAACGCAATCAGTGATTCTCATCTCATTTCCTGAATTGTTCAAAGAATAGATTTTTTTCTTTGAAAATTTTTCCGTGATACACTAGGTTTACGTGTGTATTTGCACAAAAGGTAGTTTACAGTTCCATATCATTATTATTTATTTAAAAATGAAAACGTCACAAAAAATCAATTTAATGACTTTGGGCTTTTAAAACAGACGACTGTTATTAAGTGCAATTAAAAAAAAATATCTGTAGCCAATTTTTTCGAAGTAACTCACCTAAGCAATCGCGGTTAGAGGTTGCTTACGTGGGTCAGAAAAACCTCATTTGTTTCTTTAACTTTATTGTGGATCAGTATTATGTAAATTATTAGTGAAAAAAATATGTATAAACTGTGTGATACCTTTGTATAGACCTCCAAATGGTGTGTTTAAAAAATGCTCAATAACCGATATTTGAAAGAAAAGAAACCTTTGTTGTGGAAATTATTGATATCTGTGGGACGTATTTCTTAACGATGTACATCCCTCGAATCCTTATTTCATTTGTGCTCTTCCAATTGAATTGTTTTATGAAAATGAGCTCTTCAACCTACCTATTGATGATGGTTTTGTAAAAAAAAGAAGGCATTTCCTAGCAGCTGTTTAAAATTACTCACGGTTGATTAAAAGAAGATTTTTTGAACCATTCCACGTTTATTGTTTCTATGAGGCGTTTACTCCCTGCTTTCATTCATTGCGTAGAAATTTAGTATTCTCGAATTTTCAATGTGTCTGGTATCAAAGTCAAGGATTTCATTTTCGAATTGATGGTGCCTGTGTGTTCGTGATTAGAAACCATGATTTGTATTAGGAAATCTTGAATTTGGCTTGTTGGATTAGGAACTTATGATTTTTTTGGTCTGGAAAGTCTTGAATCACGGTGAAAAATGATGTATTGGCCATAATTGTTTGTTCATCGATTTCGGTCAATTGTCAATTGTACGTGCACGGTCTTGTATGTGTAGGTACTGTGTGCTTTCCAGTGGCGTTATTATATATAAAGATGAGCCAAGTTTCGGCCTGAAACGTTGCACAAGTTGATAAGAGAACGAGTTAGTTTTCCTCCAATCTGGCCGCATCCCGACTAGGTACCCTTTACCTTCATCATGTTATGGGCCCATTAGTTGCCCTATGTAGGTAATATACCTACTATATCAGGTAGGTTCCTACTTACCTATAGGTTGTAGAAAAGTGTTAAGTAGGTAGGTACTAAATATCTGTGTCTGCGAATATGCTTACAACCAGTGTAGGTAGGTATAGTAGTAGGTAGTATATGTATGCTAGAGTGCAATGAACACTAGGGAGATCAATCTCGTCCTACAAGTCGGATTTCCGTAAGTAGGTAGGTACCTACACTTTTATCATCCAGTTTCAATGTTCGCATGTCAAAGGATGTAAATTTGGGTAAACACTTCTAACTCTGGTAAAACTGTTGGGCTTTGCATGCATTCGGTAGACGTACAAAATTTCTTCACATGATGAGAATCGTAATAGCTGGTTTGTTTCAATAAAGTTGCAATTCAAATATTGTTAAGTTCGGTAATTCACAACTCGAATAATCTTAAGGTGGTTTTTCAAGTTCAAAGATCTGTTCTAACTAGTAGTGGTGCAGGTAATATTCGAATATCTTAAGCTGCGCAGAGCCTAATGTGCACACTGATCAGCAAATTGTCGACATGAGCCTGCGCAAAAGGTTCTGCTCAGCATAAATATTCGAATAGTTGTAACAGGATAAACTACAGTGGCATGTTATTAACCAACTAGGTACCTGCTTACTTGCACAATTATAGGTACCTACCACTAATTATAGGTATGATTGTAGCTACTGAATACCATCATCTACCATCTAGTACAATATACAAGTACCTACTTGGTAGGTAACGTGTCTAACTGTAGTTATCTCTGCAAAAACCATACCTTTTTCGTTATAAGGTTCATAATATAATCTATAATGATTTCTGATGACTTCCTCACAGGTTTCTTTTGCGTTGTAACAAAGATCCTGACCTATTTTATCTGTAAGATTGGTATGGCTCAACTCTGGTTAAGCTAAATTTACTACAGATTCCAACATCACCACAGAGATCCTGCTACCTCTACAACCTACCTACACATTTTTGGAGCAAAGACGTGATCGGGAATGTCACTCGGCTCATTAATGAAATAAATCTTCGACTTCTAATTTATTGTTCGATTGACGCTCTGCTTCCTCGTAGAGATACCTATGAAACAGTTTTCTACACGACTAGTCGTGCTAGGAACCTACATGTTACGATATAATGCATACGAGGAACCATGCCAGTATGCAAGTTTTTTAATTAATTAACTGGCCCGACTAGGTAACTTAGATACTATTATATTACAGTAGGTAACCAATAGTTGGGCTGGGAAGCCAAATAAATGTGTACGATGGTGGTGTGCTCATTGAACAGTTCCAATTAGAATAGCGTTGCCCCATGGCCCCTCCAAATATGCGATTTCAGAATTTTTTGGATTTTGTCTATTACAACGTTCGACCTCGACCCCGTTATTACTTGAACTCAGTGGTAGGTATAATAACTCAATACAGGTTGTCTCTGGAAAGATTATTAAGGAACCTAAATGAAACAAACTTCCGTAGTAGGTAGATGTACCTAGGTACCTACTTTGTGCGAAGACAGAGTAACAAGGGAGTTGTTCTGAATGTAATAGGTGGGAAGGCTTAACAATAGGTAGGACCAATTTGTTAACGTATAACGTGGTATTGGGATAATACGATCCTTTAGGACCCATGAAAAAGCTGTGATTTTCTGCAAAAGGCGGATATATTGGGTGTAGACCAGTTCCTCGCAATGTGGAAATTCGTCGGCCAGTTCCGCGCGGTCACAAAATGTTCCATAAGCCGGTCCCGCGCCGTTTGAGACCCTGGGGCAAGTCAAGAAGGTATGCCAGTTCCACGCGAAGTGGAACTGGCGTTTTCCCTACAAATGAAGGAGGGATAGGAAGGTAAGCAGAAACTTCAAGGTGGATGAAGATTTTATTTATTTGGAAGATGATTTATGTCGGGGCGTGATGATTGGAGGCTCATGGTTATGTTCAGCTTTCTCGGTGTCGAAATCAGTAGGGGGAGGTCGTGGACCTTGGGCAGTTTTTCTTCGTACTTAGCTAGATTTGAAACAGTCCACGTAATTTTTCCCCCATTTTTTAAGGTACCTATATCGATGCTCTGCCTCGTTGGCTTTCAAAATATCCTAGAAATTTCGAAGAGGTTTTTGCCCAAGGTACAATCTTGTATTGCACCTTGGGCAGCGTTGATTGTACCTCGGGCAACCCCAGCTAGTTGCTCAATGTACACGATCGCTACCTAGTTGCTCAAGGTACACAGAAATGACTTGGAGAATTATACATATTCACCTTTCGATTCAAATCATAGAAACAAGATGACAAAAGCGATGGCCCATGATAAAGCCCATATTTAACACCTTCGAAATCATCCAACACTATTCAAGAAAAACACTTACCGGGTCGCTGGGAAATCCCGATGTACGGAGCCCAAACCGCCAAAACGAGAGGTTGTAAACAACTTGACGCTGCTCAGCCACAACAACCCACTCGACGCGCGCCAAACTTTGAGAACAGTGGTGCCATCATGAAAACGATAATTTTTTGCGTGCTAACGAATTTCCTCTCTTCGAGGGTCTGAGTAATAGAATGTTGCCCAAGGTACACGTCCTTCCCCTACCACAAGCGTCGGTGTAAATGCGCGCACTACATTGTTTTTCACAGCACCTCCACGGTACGCCAATTTTCACCTCAAGGTCCTGTCTAAATTAAAAACCTTCATGAAGCTTGAGCTATTGCCTTTCTCACTGAACATCTTGGACTACGGGTTAGGACTGATTGAATCATCGTGAAGGCGATAAGGGGTCAGCGTACGCAGAGCGAGCGAAGTGTGAAAGTCACTTTTTTATACAAACAAACAGCAAACAAACGGGGAATGAGTCACTCGAGCGTATTGGTACAGATGTAAGGTTTAGAGTTCCTCAGCAACATTCTTCAAAAATTCTTTAAAAAAGGCAAAACCCCTGCGCGGAATCGGTACAATGGATTAGCACGATTTTCGGCTTTGCGCGGAACTGGCGCACTCCCGATATGTTACAGAAAAATAATAGTCCCGTTGTGCAATTTGAAGCGTTTTAGTTTTCTATTCGCATTCCACGTGAAATTTCAAGAAGAAAATAACTCGTATTTTTGTGCGTTTATACGCATTGGTGACCAAGTACAAACTAGACCAAACTAATTTTAATTGCAATTTCTTGAGTGGTACCTTATTTGAACTTTGAAAATAGCTATTTTTCCGTTTTCTCTGCATCGGAGGTACATACTGTATGTTTAGTTCTAGGTTCAACCAAGTAGTTAGGTAGTTGAAAATGTAAATTAATTAGGTACCGATATAGGTAGTATGTAGCTACTGGACAATTTTGCTTTTCATCTACACTCGACATACACGCGTGCCTTGAAATTGTAAGTACGGAGGTGCCTAAGGTGACATGGGTATGAAAAACTTCCTAGGAGTGTACAGTAGTAGGTACTTAACTCAACTAGAAAGATAACGAACTTTTTGAGAAATGGGGGAGTTTGTGGGGCTTTTGTCATAAAACAGACCTTCAAATCGCTCTTTCCGCCTCCTGTGTTACTCCTGACCACTGGCCTTGGCGACGTCCCAATTTCTCCTGTTTGTCGCTAAGAGAGGACGGGGACCGGCAGGAATTGTTTCTTTTTCCGTCTTGCAGAGACCCCTGAGTTTTGATATAGTCTTGATAATTCATTCTTAACCCTAGAAGGGTACTCATACGTCGATTCGACGTGTGTCAGATTTTATTTTCATGGTGACCGCAGGGAGCGCAGCAGGGGCTTGAGACTCTACGAGTGCCTCTCCCCGTCATAGTGAGAGTCATAGTTGAGACTCTACGAGTACAAATGCTGTGAAAAAATTATTATGTACCTGACTTGAAAAATTATACTTTCGTTTATTGGGAACCTTGTTATTTGCAATTTTCCTGTTTATAGACTTTGAAAAGGTAATTTAGCTCGACTTTTCAGAGGGGTAGTCGAATCGACCTGTAGGTACCTTCAAGCTGTAGTAACTGCAGGTTAATTATTATTTTTTTTCAGACCACCTCAAAGAATCGAAGGACTCAAGGATAATTCTTAGTATTCCTTGGACAGTGATTTAGGTAGGTGTATGTATAGGTATAGGTGTACTTTAACGAAAAAGGTGTTCTTATTTGTGAAGATCTGTCCAAGTGGGAAACAATGTGGGTTGTCCTGTACGCTTGGAATTTGTGTCCGAAATTGATGGCTATAAGGTGTTTGTTTTAATTTGAGTTAAGCTTCAATTTGCATGAGTGTCTGGTGGTACCAGGGCGCAAAGCAGTCCTCATCTACCTGTCGGGTACTCGAAACTTCTGTCGACACGTACCTCTCAATACGGTAAGTCTTACCATTAACTCAATTTTGATTACGCAACAACCAGGTTGTTTGGTGGTTTTATTAAAATTTGTGCAAAGGATAGTTGTAACTCGTAGTTAACACAGGATTTGAAGCTTCAAGTAGTGGTGAAGATGATTCTGCTCACTAGTCACAAAGCGATAAAAATACGTAACCAAAAAAACAAGTGATTGTTGTAAAATTTAATTGCTAATCCGAGGGCGAAAATGTGGATATTCAAACGTACTTCTTTTACATATTACATTTATCTATTACGAAAACACATAAATGCAACTTACTTTGAAACTATACCGTCGCTTTTTACAGGCAAGGGAAGTAGTGCCAACAAGATCGTAAATGTTTGAAAAAGTAAGTTGTCGCACTCACGGTCAAACTGGGGAATCTAGAAGAGGAAGACCTAACAAGAAGAACCAAAACTGACTGAATGCGCTAAATTTATTCAACTGTACTAA
Source organism: Lygus lineolaris (assembly GCA_030264115.1). NCBI lineage: Eukaryota > Metazoa > Arthropoda > Insecta > Hemiptera > Miridae > Lygus > Lygus lineolaris. The sequence goes on along the minus strand of JAEMON010000007.1, from coordinate 18,582,045 downwards.
ACTTAGCACGCTAGCGTTTTACTCAGGAATCCTGCCAATTATTTACGGAACATGTTCCAAATTATTTTTCGGTAGGACCTAGTCATCTGAAGTAAAAAAAATGCAGGAATCAACTTACCCATGCTCATGGATTTTTTCGCTCTGCAAATTCCTGCTCTCTTAAATCTGACTTTGATTCCGACATTTTTGATGGATACATTCAAATTTAGCACTAACTGTATCCATTTGGTGTTGGGGATGAATCACATAGGAAAACAACGGAGGCAATGACTGGACATGAACAAACTCCACATCGAATCACTAGGTAGTTTATCCACTAATTACCTACCATTCTCAGAATTTTATATTTTTGGTTTTTATACTCATATTTTTTTATATTAAATTGTATTATTGTTTCTTTGTTTATTTACCCTTAGAGTTTTGTAACAAAAACTTCTAGTTTCCATTGTATTTTTTTGTGTTCAAATTTTAGTTGTTGTAATTCATTTAGGTATCGTATGCAATTAAATTTGAATAAATAATTTATTTTTTCTTGTAATTTTTGTTTTATTTTTTACATTTTTGGCCACCCTGCTGCCCTTTTTTGTTATTAAAAAAAATTAATTGTTCAAAAAAAGTCCTGAGTGGTATAATTTCCAAAGATTTATTCTGCCTACTTCAATAAAGCTTCTTTTGGAGTTCTAGTTGACCAACCAACCTGATCCATGCGGTTTTTGTTCGCCTCTTATTCAAATTTTTGCTCCCAAGTGCATATTACCTCGCATATAAGTTTTTCTATGCCTAATCAATGAATAATTATTGAATCATCTTCACCCTTCAGAAGCATAATTTTAGAAGAATAAGACATTTGATTACTTGACTGACCAATTAGATAGATAGGTAGGGGTATGTTCGTAGGTACCTTAGAGACTAAATGTTTACCTAGGTACAAAAGTATATAAGAGATTTATGATAACATCGAACCAAGGATGTATATTTATGTCAAGGATCGGGGATGGGGTCCAATCAGAAGCAAAACTACCAATTTTTCCAAGCTTTCGGCACGGAAATTGTCATCATCAGAGCTTAGGTGGTTACTGCAGCTCTGGGTCTGCCATCTAATGCCCTGATGATGGCAACATACGTGCCAAAAGTTTGACAGAAGTGGTAGTTTTGCATCTGATTGGACCCCATCCCCAATCGTGAGACACAGAGGTACCATAATATACCAGCGGGGGTTTTCTGTGAGCTAAACAATTGTTGATAACAACAGTTGTGTTTTGAACTTTGTGAAATATAACCTCAACCCTTGGTAAACGCCGCCATGTTTTGTAACCTCGACACAAGGTCTCCACGGTAGATTGTAGGTTTGTTCGCACAGGCAGTCCGGAACTGTTCCCTCCAGGCCAAGCCCCTTTTAGCACGTTCACATAGAGTTAGAACTGATCTGGAATTGAAGCTGGGCTGTTCGGACAGACAGTCCGGGACTGTTAGGGACTAGTTCTACTAGTTCTGGATATTTCCTAGAACTGTTCAGACAGTTTGATTCTTGCATGCGCACTCGATGTTTTTCCATGAACAAACCTCCCTCCGCCCCTGCCTGCCACCCTCCCTAAAGCATCTGGTGCGTTCGGACAGACACAATTCTGGATTAGTTCTGGATCGTTCTATCCCATCCCTTTTCAGAATGCAGTTCCACCCGGGACTGGTTCTGAACTGTCTGTGCGATCAAACCTAAACTTGTGATCACTTTGGGAGGGGGTGAGAAAATAGGTGTGTCAAGATGAGGTTAGGTGACTGAATCAAGGTTTCTTGGATTATTATCCTTTACTGGCGATAATTTAAGCGTTTGTATTGAGTTATCAGTATGAACAGTTACATAAACTTGTGGTAATTTTTATTAATTTGAACCATAAATTATTATGTTTTTTCTTTCACATTGACATTATTCACAATCGTAATTTGTAATCGTTTCTAGTCGATACATTGAGTACCAAGAGATATCTGTCAGTAGTGCTTCGAACCAGTTTCAATCAACACAACTCTTGTTACAACAGTCGTTCTGCCTATCAACAGTCGTTTTGGCTTTCCAACAGTAGTTTTCAAGAGTTGTGATAACCCAAAAATTACTTGACACCCCCTCACATACTATGACAATATTAATCATACAATGTGATTTTCTAGTCCCATCAGATATCAAAATCTTATGAACCATTTTTGAGGTTTCGGATCTAAATTTTTTTAATTTTTAGTGAAGGGTTCTTAGTCATGGAATTTTAATTTTGCTGTTTCAGAATGTTTCGACGGATGGTCCCTTTCAAATGGGCAGTGTGTCAAAAATGATGACGTCTTAGGAATGAAGATGGCGCTGGGTTGTCCTCCTGGGGAGTATAGAACCGGAGAAGAGTGCACTAAATGTCACTACACTTGCAAGAAGTGCAGCGGCCCTAACGACTACGAATGCACACAGTGCTACCCAGACGCAGTTGTGTATTCGACCACTGGGGAGAACTTTTGTTTCCCAAAGTCTTTACTGCCTTCGGTCAACTACACCGTGTGGTTGCGAAGGGTTTATCTTGGGCTCCTTCTGAATCTTCTGTTCCTTGTGTCTGCAGGAATTGTGGTGTACGTTAGGGAGAGAGGATGTAGATTGAAAAACCCCAAAACGATGCCAAAAGTGTTGGAATCGATTCACTATAAGTTGGCTGCTGACAACAGTGACTCCGACAACTGATTGTACTTACCAATTGTAAGCATTCTCAGATAAAAAGTTGGTATAACGTACTTCTTATCTAAGTAGTAGGTACGTACCTATTTTAAGTGGGTGTTCACTAGAAGAACTAGGTTCGAAAATTGTTGAGTAAGTTGTATAGACTACCTACCAAAGGGTAATTCGATTCTACCTAGGTACTTATTCTCAGTAAGTCGATACTGCTAAATGTTCACATTCCCATGAACATTCATTCCTCTTAGGCTCTATCGTACAACTCCAATGGCCAGCTGCTCCATTTATGCTACCAACTTTTTTGTATGCTGCCACCCGTATCTTCTCTAGAGAACACCTAGGAATACTTAGTAGGTAAGTACCTAGACCTTTGAGGCAATCGACTAAAGCCGTATTTTCCAAGGTTTTCTGTGATTTTGTTGTATTTTTTGCTTGCTCTGTCAAGTTTTTTTTTTTTGTAAAAAAAGTTACAACAGAAGTAGTCTGTTTAGCTATCACGAAAAAACTGGGATACGTTAGGTAGAGGTAGGAATAGCTCAATTTTGGCCACGAACATTACGTTAAGAAAATAATTACCTAGGCGTTATAATAAGAAATAATCATGAAACATGTTGGCAACAAGTGATGTGTCTAGTGAAAAACGACTATCATACATAAGGCAGGTGGTTCATGCTCGCTATAGTCATGCATTATGATTTTTCAATTCATATTCTGCATGCTTACAGCGACGTGGAAATGGCCCTGCCTACTAATTAGGTGGAGGGTAGTTTTCGAATGTCGATCCCGAAGGCTGATATGACTGCGCGACCTGACCAATCAGATGAGTGTAGTTATAATTATTAGGTACCGCAATCAAACTACCTATACCTACTTATGCAGGTGTTTATTCTAAACAAACAAGAATAAATGACAATGACAATCGGTTTAGTGCCAATGTCTTTCAGAACAATAAGATATTTCAATAAAATCTATGCTGATTTTCGCATTAAGTACCATTAGAATTCCATTTTCATCAGTTCGGATTACTTATAAGAGAATATTGACTCGTAGTAAAATAAGGAACATAGGTTATTAGAATAGTCTTATGTGAACCATAATAATAATACAAGAAACAGGAATTATTATTTTGATTTAGAAAAAACTGGAATGCTACAACTTTCAAAGAAGCTAGGCATCCGAAAATTTTGGTTTGATTTGGGTTCATCTAGAATGCCATGAAGTTCGAAATTTGGTTCACAATTATAGCATTTAGGTATAGGTACTTCGGAGGAAAGCTATTTTATTTACTGATTAGATTTGCATTCAATATCGACAAATTTAAAGTACTTCAGGCTATGATCTTAAATGAACAACTAAAAATGAAAAATCTGGAAAGGTTATGGACCAGAACATAATGTATTTTGAGCCCTTAGATCCAACTTTAATTATTATAGTCAACCACTGACCCGCCTTCCTTCAGCAGCATCTAGTTTAGTAGGTTCTTCTCTTTAGTAGGTTTAGTCCTCCTAATTTGCAGGTGATATTTTTTCATATTTATCATCCTACCACACACACACACACACACACACAGACCTGGATTCGCCACGGTCTAGGTGTATATAAGTTGTGGCCTTTCAGTATATATTATACCCCATCATCTCTTCCGCCCTTCTTCTCCGCCTTATCGAGAAGATGTTACTCGAAGGTTACAATGTAGATGCACGAGTTGGTACACTTGGTAGACGTGAAACACGTTAAAGAGACGCAAATCTCAGCTCAGCCCTACCTGCGCGAACTTTTGGGAGATTTGCGCCTCTCTAAGGGTGCTTACAGACTGGAGCTGCACTGAGAGCAAGGGAAGGGAGCGAAGAAA
>JAEMON010000007.1:18501863-18519842 GCA_030264115.1 Lygus lineolaris | reverse complement strand
TGTCATAACGGGAGTCAAGGGAGAAATCAAATAAATTAACAAAACAATAATGTAGTAGCCACCACAGTCAGAACAAAATCGCACCACATTTATCAATACGCTTGTAAGTTTATACAATAAAAAAAAATCGGGTCACTCTTTGAACAACTTTTATGAAGTAAGTGCAAGTAAGTATGACGAGTAGTGACTTTTTCTCCAAAGTTAGATAATTGAACTATTTATCTGTTAAAAAAAAAATCTTTTGTTTTCCAAAACACACCAATTGTTGTCCTCCAAAATCAAAATTTCCAGTTGCTTTTTACGTTTCACAGCTTCCCGAACAATTTTGGTTCCGTATCTGTCTGTCGGTCTGTGGTCAATTCCTTGTCCCAGACAAAACTATACGTATGAATATGGTCGGAATTTGATAAAATTTTCAGAGATTAGGTTAGACCCGTGACTGTCCCCTTTGAATTTCATTGCCATCGGACCACTAGCGTTAGCGCATGCGCAAACGTGAATTTCCTGAAACTATGATTTCTCTGTTCCTAATTGACCAAATTCGCTCAAATTTGGAGGGTAGTTGGGGGCTGACTCCTAGACAATCACCTATGAATTTCGTCACGATTGGATGAGTAATATCTACTGCTCAAGTGCAAACTTGAAATTTGTTTTCATGGGCGTAGCTCCTTAACTACTCCACCAGTTCCGGTGAAATTTTTAGGGATTACGCGGGTAATTTTTGCCACGAATTTTACCGCAATTGGATGAGTGATGGCTACTGCGCTTGCTCGAAATTTAAGGTGGTGTGATGACCTCATTTTCCTCATTCCGAGTCTACTAATACAAGATAGAGGAAGCCTTGTAATCGCTCTTGAAATAACATTTTTTACGGCAGTAGGAATATCCTTCAAACATCAACCGATACTATGGAATTACTATAACACACTATGCAATAAATTTTGAGCTTATTGGAGGTCGCTAGGTACTAGTATCTCAGATAAGTTGATACTCCTATTGAAGAGTAGTTGGTGACTACTAAGGTTTATCATTACTGTCGTGCAAGCGAAAAAACGTGAATTCACCCTCTCACACTCCTCCATTGTTCAAATCGGCCCTCGGTACTCTTAGCTAAAGATTTCAATTATATACAATTCTATAATAAAATCATATAAACAACAAATCATGCTTGGTACACGTGTTATATTGAGAATCCTGTGAGATTGAGATCTGTTCTCCGAGAAAAAGAGACTGCCTTGTTTTCGATTTTTTCATGAGTGTTATCAAGCTTCTGATTTTACAAGTGTGTGTTTACAGTGTCTGTTATGTTGCTGTTATATTGAAGCATTGTTTTCACTTGGGTATCGAAAAATATTTTGTCCTCCAAAATTAAATAAATTTCCACTCGCATTTTATATTTCAGAGCTTCCTGAACAAATTTGAATCCGTGTCTGTCACAGTCGGTCTGTATGCCCGCATTTCCTTTTGTAGCTATATCTTCCAGAGTTTTCATCGGATTTTGTTCAAATTTTCAGGGACTATGCGTGTAGGGCTTCTTTAGGTACCTACCATATAAATTTCATCATGATTGAATCATCGGTACAATCGACGCATGTGCAAACGTGAAATTCGTTCACAATTGTGTTGATATTATGTCTGAACTGACAAACATCAACAAGATCAAGAGTTTTGAACTTAACAGTTTGGATTTAAAATTTTCATGGACGCGATGACGCTATGTGCCATTTCCAATTGGCAGAGTATTTTTAATTAAATTTTCAACATTTTGACTGGCTTGGAGGCTTTGATACCGCAGCCAATTACCAACAAACTGTACATTGCAGTTACACTGTCGGGTAATGATAGCCCAAAGATTCCGCAATTGAAAGGGTTATAATATGAGAGACAAGTGTAACCGGTTCGATCAAATGTGATTTTATCATGTGACCGCGGATCGAGGTGCTCCTATCGGTTAACCCTCCCTGAATAAACTGGGTTATGCAAAACGAGATTGTAACTTGTCATTCTTCCAACGTCTTGTTACAAACGTCGGGACAAAGAAGAGGAGATCATGTATCTCATTCCTAAAATCTATTTTCATGTCGACGATCGGTATCTACCTAGATAGTTGATGTATAGCTTGTGATGAAACGTTAAAACACTCACGTCTAATATGGATTTGATTTTAACTCAATAAGAACGTTCCTATCAAACACGGTAAAGAAACTACTTTTTTCTGAAAAGCAGATTTTTGCTCATTCCATCAATGTAAATTTGGAGTGTACGTAGAACCTAAAAGTATAAAATGAAGAATATGTAATTATAAACCTGAAAATTAGAGGCTCAATTTTTTATACAAAATCGAAATATTCTGAAAAAACTCCACTTCTAAAAAGTAGAAAAAGTGTACAAGTACGTACTTATACTTGGAACTGTACGTACACGTAATTTTACTTGGAAGTATAAGTATAAGTACGAGTACTTGTAATTTTACTTAAACTTCCAAGTACAAGAATTTGTACAATTGAAGTACTTGTGTCTTTTAAATCACTTCATTCACTGATGTTTCCGAAATTGAACATCCATACTAAATATTCATACCTAAGTTACCATGTACTTATGTATTGTCAACTCTATGGAGTAGTCCCTAACTATCCCCCGATTTTGATCAAAATCAGTTCTTTAGACCGTGAGAAATTGGTGTTAGGAGGGTTTTACGTTTGCGCATGTGCAGTAGGTACAGTGGATCCAAATGTAAAATTAAATTCATACGGGACCATTCAAAAGGTACAACCGTCACGATTCCTTAAAAATGTCATCGAAGTCGGACGAAAATTGTGGAAGTTATGCGTGTGGCAAGGATTTCATGTTTGCGCATGCGCAGAGGCTACCATTGATTCGCGAGCCTTTGAAATTTACTACCATCTGGGACCTCACTCACGTAATCCCTGAAAATGTCAACAAAATCGGATGAATATTATGCGTCTGGTAATAATTCGTGGACACACAGCAGACTGACAGACATGAAACCTAAATTGTTCAGGAAGGTCTGAAACGTAAAATGAGAGCTGAGATTTTGATTTTCGACGAAAGCAAATGTTCACATTCCAAAAGTGAATACAATGCTTCTGCTACCTCGTTGTATTCTCGGAAGCACATTATATATGTTATATTAAGATAGTTTGAAACCAGGCAAGTAGGTAGATTATAGATGTACAGATATTATATAAATAGTAACTTCGATTTATATTTTCACAGAACTCCCCGAGATCGGAGTTCATGAGCTGCTGATGAGTAAAACGTATGCAGTAGAAGTACCTACTAATATTATACTAGGACTAGGGTATGCTAAACCCTCAAGACCGTGAGGTCTTGAAGGAGGGGTAGGCCGATGTCGCCGTGATATAGCACAATTAGTACGCTCTTGTGCTGTTCACTAGTCATCCATGGTCATTATGGTCGTGACAAACTGTGGTTACTATTGTGTATGTTTTGCTTCTGAGTCTACCAAAGGCAGTGAAAATCTTCGTTTTCACTATCGAGAAGTGATTTTTTTCCCGAAATCTTAATTTCCAGTCGCATTCTATACGTTTAGACTTTTCTGGACGAATATTCTTCTTCGTCAGTCTGTCTGGGTTTATGAAAATCCTTGCCTCACGCTTCACTTCCAGAATCATTCAATTCCGATGACATTTTCAGGGGTTGGGCCCTAGATGGTCGGATCAATAGTACCCTTATATTTGTAGGTAATACTTGGGCAATATCAATCTATTGTGGATATTACTATGTCATGTGAGATATTACTATGTCAGATATTGATATTACTATGTGAGATATTATATATGTCATGCATATTACTATGTCATGTGAGATATTTCGACTTGCAAGTTCATACACTTGTTCGGTACTTACCTGCTAATACGAATGCAATATGTCCATTTCTGATTCTGTACTACTCACGGTTTAGCAGAAGTAGGTAGTAAGAGGAGGTATTTATGTTAAGTCCGATGGTGAATAATAAGATAATGATCAAGTATCCTGTTTTGAAGATCGCACAACAATACGATCTTCATCCTTCATCCTACACCCCCATTGAATTTCCCTCACGTGAGAGACGATCGCATAGGTAGGTGAATCATAGAAATGTCATAAATTAAACACGCTTAACAATATTCTAAAAAATTGTTGCGTAGGATTTACGCCCCTAGAGGCTTAAGTCCAATAATGTACAATAAGTGTTTTTCTAGGTATATCCATTTCTATTGTAGTTTAGATATTATATACTCGTGTTTTTCTAGGTATTTCCGTTTCTATTTTAGTATGTACTCAGACTCGGATACATATTGATTATATCTAAATCAAATTTCTACAAATTTTGGTTTCGTTGGTCCAGTTTATGCAAATATTTCTGAAAATCTTCAGTTCGAACTAGATTCGCTATTTGGGTTTTGTTTTCGCACTTTCAAGTGTTTACTCGGACTAAAAAAAAAGGGTCGGGGGTTTCCCAAAAAAAACAACGACGGACATGGTCGAAACGTGAAGGGTGGTACGAAAGGTGGTGGAAAGGTAAGATTTTGGCAACAGGTAACTATGGCAGTGAGGATGTTGAGGGTTGGGGGGTGTGTTGAAGGGAAGGGAGGGGTGAGGAGGGGAGGGGAGGGCCTGGCGGAGTGGGGGCGTCGTAGCACGTGTGGCATCGTATACTAGCAGTGTTGGCCAGTCTCTCAGATCAATCACAGCCTTTAACGCGCTCTCTTGCTTCCTCTGCAAAGTCAACACCAATTGAGCCCTAATTCCCTCCACCCATTCAAGAAGACGAAGTGAAGTCCCCAACTTATCTCATTTTTGGTGCGATCAAGTGGTCCTTTTTTTGTCCCTGGTCAAGTGAATCTCCTTCTCTCGTGACGTATAAGTGTTATCGGTTTTTTCTATCAGTGTGATAAGTGATACTCATGAGTTACCGTTGTGGACTCCGCGGCATCAAGGTAAGAACATCTTTAAATTGCAATACGATTTTTCTTAAACAATTTTGTGTACAAGTCCTAAAGCCATATTTCCACTCCTGTTCGGACGTACTTTCTCTCGATAAAAATTCCAAAAAAATTCCAACCCAAAGTCCTTCCTGGAAGTTGGAAACCCGTCTTTACAAGATCCGACCTCCAGTCTCCAAGAAGTGACAAGACCCAATTGGACACAATTTCGTGGTAGCGGAATAATATCCCTGACTCATCACACCTCATCAGCCACTTGTTCCTTTCCTTCAAGAATCCCATCTCTCGTGGCTGGAGGAGGGGTCAGGGTGAAACATCTTCCGCGAACTTCCCTGCCCTTTCGTCCTCAAAAAATCCTGCGTGGTTCCCCTGGACGGATTTGAATTTTTTTTTTCGACTCCCCTGAACAATCATTAACCGACTGATCAGTAGAAATGAGGTTTTTGAGGGTTTCTCGGCCATTTCGAGCTGGTTCATAGGTTAACTCTAGTTCTGAGTCTCTTCGCTCTCTCTCTACTCTTCTTCTCCCTCTGTTCCCAGCCTCTTGGACCGGTTAGCATTCCTACCGATGCTAAGCCAAGGTTACCCCCCTCCGATGGTTTTAAGGCAGACTGCTCGGCGGCTGGTCCCCCTCCCCCCGCCGCCCATCATCACTACTTCTCTCTCTTCTTGGCTTTCTCTTCCTTTTCTCATTACTTTTTTAAATCAATAATCCCCAAAACTCCTCCCCATACATAGTTATTGTGCCTACTTCCACGAAGTCTCCAATTCCTCTGCCAAATTCCGGTTCCTCCTCAATTCTTAAATTTTGCGTTCCCTACCTTGCTTTTGAGTTGTCCAGTTAGACTTGACTCCCCTCCACTTCAAACACACCCAGTCTACGTGTGTACACGGGCTGCATTCTTTCCCATACTTAATTGACTAAACCCGATTCCACACCCGTCAAATAGCCTTTGCAGTTTGAAAACAGCTCATTCGAATTGACGTCACGATTTTGAGATTTTTTGCGCACTCAATCATGATCGTTTTATTCCGAATCGGTAGAGTTGGGCTTGGGATGGTTCAAGGCAGGATTCTTGTTTTTATTGGAAGAGCTCCTCTGTTCTTCTCTGCTTCAGTTAATCAACGTCCTTAAAAAATGCAGGTCGAAGCTTTTGTTCTCGAAGGACTCTTCGATTAAGACTCGGCGGCCTAATCAAGTCTGAACCCTGAAGAAGGAGGTCTTCTATTAAAGATTGCATAGCTCCGAACTAACTGTATTCACCTTACCCGACCAGTGTTATTAGCTCAGGTGAAAAAGACGTCCCAAAGGTGAAGCTTCCCATCGTCAACCTGTATCTTCCCTGGGAGGAGGACTCTGGAACCCCACATTTCTTCAGTGTTCGTGATCAGCAGGTTTTTTCCTCTTCGGCGGTTCTCCCCAACAAGTTCCTAGGCAAACTGCATTCCGGCCCGCCCCAGTCATGCTCCCCTTTGCTTTTGCTCCCGTATTGATTCCTCGACCATTCTGTTGGTGCCTTACGGAGCCCTGGAGCTGCTCTTGGGACTATCTCGCAGAAAAACAACTCCTTCTCCCCCACCTCCTCATCCTTTCAACAGTGGTCCGACTATATAAATCTGCTCCCTTGTCCCTTCCCGTTCCTCCCTTTCATCCACCATACCCCGACTCGCGGAGTTCTCCAACTCCTTTTGTCCCAGGAGTGGTCTTTTGCTGCAGAGCTTCTCTGAGCATCACTTAAAATGCCGTTTCCCACGCATATATTACTCACGGAGGGCCTTCTCCGTTGTCCCCTTCCTTCGGGAGATGAAAGCAACGCTCCCCGCTCTCCTCTTCGTCCCGAGTGCCTGGATGCGCCTATTACCTACGACTCATCAATTGGTCTCAGACAGGAACAACAAGTCATTGCAACACAGTAGGTAAACACATTTGAAAGCACCTCAGAAAATAACATTGCAATATTCATTGCAGCACGGAACCTTTAGGGCTGGTAAGCACCTCTTGTTCCACCGTTTCACGACAGCCTCAACTTAATATCTATTATTGTTCGAATCGAGAAGTTTTCAAATTTCAGGCAGGTTGCCAACTGCCAATCAACAAAACCTGATTTTTGTTGTGCTGATCAAATAGTATTCTAGTAAAAACCACCATGCTTTGTAGAAAATTCTACCAAGTAGAACTGGCCGTGTAGCTTCCTCCCTTTCGTGACTACATGAACATATAGGATCAGTCAGTTGTCGGTGGAAATGTCAACGGAGTTGGTAGAATAGTTGTAGAGTTATACCTAGGAGTACAAATTTCTAATTTTTGCTCGTAGTAGCTATTATTGATGCAATAATTGCGATTTCGTAACAATTATTGTTATGAATTCCATAGGCAATCGTCGTGGAGTCATCCCCCAATTAGGTACCTACCCTCTGAATTTGAGCAAAGTCGGTCTACTAGGTGTTCAGAAACCGGTTTTCAGGAAATCCACGTTTTCGCATGCAATGCGCACCCTCTACATGTGGTTCGAGGGCGATGAAATTAATAGGGGCTTTCCCGCACAATCCCCACAATTCCATCAAAATCGGACAATAATTTAGTACAGCTATGCTTAGGATAAGGAATTGCCACAGACAGTCGCGGGACCAAAACTGTTCGGAAAGCTTCGGAACTTAAAAAGCAAATTGAAATTTTGGTTTTGGACACAATTTTTTTTAAACCTCTTGCACGAATGCATAGCTTCCTACCTTCGGTGGTGAAGAGGTAAAAAGAACTGTTGAGATACCTAGTTAGTGGCTCAGTGTTCATCAGAATATGTGCTTAAGAATCCCTGATATACCTGTATTGGCTCTGACGCGGAAGGTTGAATCTGAATCATACTGATTTCCACTGGGAATGTGGAGCCGTGTATGCTCAGACATTCGAGTCAAGTCTCTCTTGCACGCTACATCTGTAGTGTGAAGTTTGATGTGAGTACCAGGTATAGTGAACTTGTGCCAAAATCGGAGAATTGGAGAGTGAGGATCGGAGGTTGCTAATATTTATGTGCTGTGTTAGCCCACGAAAAATCGTCAGCCAATCGGCAAGGTGTACACAGAGGCACCCTATTCATCGGTACCCTTTTTTAAACACAATCTATTGCAATATGATAGCATTATCCTATCCTATTTACATATTTTTCATACATGTATGTTTGTAACATGTTTTTAATCTCGACAAAGCCTCGGTTTTTTTCTTCGAAACTTGGGCTAAGCCTCGGCTGCGGCGTATGTATGGCCTTCCCTCGGCGCGGCGTCCCGTCTGGATTATTTGTTTCGGCTGGTTTCGGGTGATCCTTTCAATGAGATTTTTCGTACACAGCTGTAACTAGGGGAAGCCTTGTTGACACATAGTGTTATTGCTAGCGCTACGAGTGCATTACTGTAACGAACGACAAGAACACTATCCGACAGATACTTCCATACCGATTCCGAGCGAACTCGGTCCTCTGAATCTTAAGTTATGTAGTGCTGAACACTAGGGTTTTTGGCACACTTGAAAATCAACAATACATTAATCATTCAACTCCCAAGAGATGAATACCTTGTCATGAATATGAGGTATCCACCCTTGTTGTATCTCTGTTTTATAATAGCCGTTCTACGAGTGTGCCCTCTACGAAATGATGCATCTTTTATCGTGGAAGATACCTATTCAACAAAAGGCTTTCTACCAACCAAGGGATTGAGGATCATTCATGAAATTGAATTGGGCAAACCTAGTGGAAAGATTCCCACTGCCGCTAAAAATTTCAAAGAAATCCCTGGAGGGCTTCCCCTCATGCATGCGACCATGAACTCTACCGTAGGGAACAAGTGTCATAACATCCGTTCGTGAATGGCCACTGTAAAACTTGTTATTGGTTCTAGTTTTCGTACCTGAACGAGAAAAAATTTATGAAATGAAAGTTTCACCCCAGGTATACAAGAGATGCGGCAGTCGCGCAGTGAAGCTCAGGTAGGAAAGGCCCGTGGAACTGAGAGATGACCTATGGAAAACTAAAACATTTTCGGTGAGCGGAGAAACCGTGTTCATTTGCGTCCTTTCAAACGAAAAATAAATGAGGCGGGAAAGTTTTGAAAGGACTAGGGTCCTACCTAAAAACTAATGTTTTTTCCTGTTATTTACTGCTTAGTCATCGCTTAGTATTTCTCTGAAGAGAAGAACATGTAACACGGCTATTAGCATCCTTAATATTGTTGATTTGTCAAAGCATTAGGTTTATTGAGTGATTTGTCTATTAGAATTATATATGCTCCTCAATATTTCATTACTCGTATGGATGTAATTATTATATATTACGACGTAACATCCTTGAATGAAGCAGTGACAATTATACCAAATGGTCATGATAATAATAATAGTATAATGTATAATAGGTACCTACCACCTTGCTCAAACTTGGAACATATCTAGATAAATGATGATAAATCTATTCCCTTCTTGCTGCTTGTCATCTAGATCTATTCGTCTACGTTTTGTTGCATAATTCGTTAACAGGACATGAAAGTGATAGTAGTATAACCCGTATCCAACGAGTGGATGCTATTAATTTTTCTACCACAACTATAATACCTGTAAATAATAAATAGAATTCTCTCCTTCGGAGACATCACGGATATACTTAATTGAGTATGGGGATCGCATTTTTGAAATTGAATGGTGCCTAATTTTATCCCAGATAACTTTATGATTCAGATAGCAATTTGCCGGTGAATTGGCTGCGTTTTTAGTTTTGAAAGATTTGGATATCTGATCGAGATAACAAACGAATAACTCTTTAATCCCTTCTCTGCGTAGACGAAACAAAAGGCACGAAAGTTGATATTACCAATAAAACGTTTAGAAGTTTAGCAACTGCGTAGTTATCAGAATCTGCCAATAAAGGAGGATCCAATAAAAATATGTATATACATACGATATCCCAGATAATATATCAATTTCGCCTTCTGCCTACCGCTCGTTCTCCAGTATTCCTTTATAAAAATCTGGGCTCAGAAATGTACCAGTCTATTAAAATATTTCAAACTACGAGTATAGTCCTAAGGGAACAACATGAATGAACTATTTATAGACTCAATTGCCCATTTGACGTAAGTAATTTCATTTTTTATTGTTCCGTAAACACAGACAAATACTAAATAATTGCAGCATGGAAAGGAGGAGTAAAAGAAAAACAGACGCACTGGGCGTTAAAAAATCATCGTGAAGTGAGATGTAAAAATAACCAGCCAAGACGGTACAATTCACTATAGCGAATTACCTACCTATAACGACGTGTTCTTCAGTCGTTGGGTGACACTGCAAATAAATAATTGTACAACTATCAACAACGGCACACGACTCTGAGACGCCAGAAAATTACAACCTTATCTTTGATTATCGACAATTATCCGTTACTGTTCATTATTAGCTCTTCTTCTTTTGTTTTTGATTTCGTTTTCCTGAAAAACAAAAAATTATTTCGTTTCTGTAACCGTGCGAATAATGGTAGTACTTGGCATTATTAAAAACAAACCCCACTGGCGCCATTTAAGAGCTGGTTGTAAAAGTTTTTGATGAGAAGGGCTCCTACAATAGGTCTAGGAAAAGGGTTTTACTACTAGAATTATACACGTAAAGATGTTTCTAGCACCCTGGGGAAAAAACTTAAAAGCCGGCGGGAGGATGTGAGTTGCACTTGGAAAAATGAACGCCCATAATCCCAATGGCACCTTACTGGAAATAGCTCCTGAGCATCATCTTTCTTCAGATCAAGTTCATTCTGTCGTAAAACTCCCTTATAATGACCGTCTTGGGAGTTTTTCACATTCAAATCACCCTTTTTCACGAGGGAGGAGGAGATGATGATTAGTGTTATCGATCTGTTCAATGGTATAATATCTTCGTCATTACCGCTGAGGACCTTCTTGTCCTCAACCAAAATGCTATTAACGTTTTATTCGGCATTCCCCAAGATCTTCGGCGCTTCCTTCATTATGAGTATTTCTGAAATTATGTGTACTGTATATTACTAGTAGGTTCCAGGTATCATTACTTGGCTCACTAGACACAATATTTCCAAACACCTCTCCCATACTACAACTCCGATTTATCTCATCAGTAAATATATTCAAAAACTAGCTGAAATGCTATCCTGATTGGGCGAAATTAGAGCTCTGCACTAACGGAATCCATTTTTCCAGTTGCTATCCTCGGCCATTGTGCGATATTTATTTACATAAAATCTCTCTAAATAACGCGATTGCACATCTAAGAGCAGGTTAGAGGAAGGCCTCTCCCGAGTTCCTGACCTTAGACTGTTAAACGAACTTGATTTTTTTTTAAACCAATGGGTAGCCCTGAATAACGTTTTGCACAGCCTGCGATGTGATATGAATAAACGTAATTGAGTGATCAACCAATTTTCTTAATGAATTTTGATTGTCGTTAGAATGGTTCAGGCTATAATAAGGCCCCTTACGGATTAAATACCGGTAATATAACTTTTATTTTGGTTTTAAATGCAAAAACTGTCATCCGTGTCCGCAACCTCTAGGTAGGTATACTTTCTATTATTTTCTCAGAAATTCGTATTTATTGTAACTGTGCCACTTGTCCGTATGCATCCCTAAAGGGCGTATTCCTGGCTGAGGAGGAAAATTATTCGGCTTCATTTCTGAACGCAGCTACACAGTTAAGGGGTGGAGAGAAGGTTCCAAAATATTTTTGTGAAGATTTTCGTAATTCGAAAAACGAAGCGCGTCCAATAACTTCAAGTTGGGCCAAATTGTCAATTGAGGACAAATTTAAAGGCAACTTTGGTGCCGTCTCATGGGAAGAATTTCTTGTTTAATGATGACCTATAAAAATGGTTCAGAATGCGAACTACAATGGTCGATTTTTTTACAACTCGCTCATTAAATCATTTTGCATTACTGGACTTTTTTATTCCTCACCAAAAGGTGAAAAATAAGTTTTTCTAGGGCTGATAAAAATGATCTGTTTGATTCACTAAAAGATACAAGTATTTCAATAAGCCTCGAACCAAATTAATATATTGTTTTATGGGAGGTGTTCCATCTTTAGGTTTTAACTATCAGGCCATCATTTAATGATTACAACAAAGTTACAGCTAGAATTGTAGACAAAAACCAGAGAGTCGATACAATGCTTCTCCGTTCTACTTAATGTTATTGACTGCTAAGAACTGTATTTCCATGTTTCATGAAGATGAAAGGTCCGTTCGTTACCACGTTTTCGCAAAGTGTCCACAATAAATTAACATCGAGCACTGAGAGTTTGCCTAACAATTTTGAACGTAGTAAAGAGAGCAAGTGCGCTATTATTCTGCCAGCACCTCAGATTTTTCTTTTCTGCTGAGTATTTATGATGTAAAACAGGCATGCATGACAAAGTTTCACCACCCAGGTCTTAAACCTTATGATTTAATGCTGTTTTGTTGATCTGACATGTCTGAGCCATTCATTCTACTTTTTTTGAACCCCGGAGTTCTGACTTACTTTTTCCTGGTTTCAGATGATCCGGTTGGGGCGCTGGTAGGGGGTGAGTTATTTTTCGCTTTGAATTCATGACCAGCAAAACAATTTATCATAATATAAATATCTTTCTGCTCTAAAAGTTCTGTATCTATATCGTAAATAACATTAACTTAAACATTAAATTAATAATTAACTTGAAGGTAGTATTACGATGATGCTATGTTTCAAAATGAAACTCTCAAACGTACCCTTTTCCAAACATTCAAACTTTCAATTGGTTCAACAATGACAACTTTAGAAGGCCAGGTAAACCTATATAGGAAGCCCTGATGTCAACCAGAGGTTGAACACCTTCCAAATCGGATTTCATGCGCATTTTCGTCAAGAGGAAGATGAGCCCGGGCGACAGGTAGGGTTTTCATGCACAAACGGGGTTTTCTCTTTCTAAAACAAGCGCGTACCTAACGGCATGAACCCCTTGCCATTATGAGCTCGCCCATCCCATTCTCATCATCCTATTCTTAAGGGATAATCCGTAAATGCTGACGAATGATATGTGGCTTCAACGGTTCTAGGAAACCGTTTAACCTAAAAGAGACCTCTTCTTACTTGTTAAATGACACTAGACATCCGTTCAGGTATTAAGTGTTTTATAGGAATTCTACCAACTATTTTTAGATGGGTAGTGGTGGTAGACCTCACATGGAAGTATACAATAATCCAAGCTTGTCTATGGTTTGTGAATCCTCACTGTTTAAGGTGTCTTTTCGGGGATAAAATACATTGATCAAGTCCCAATTACCAACTTCAAACTCGAAAAGTTGTGTCGGATTATAGGTACTTACATAGTAATAACCTGGGATATCTACATTGTGACTGAGGTACCTTAAGTGTTAGGATTAGTTCGAGAAATCCTCTGCTTTTGAAAGTATAAGTAGTAGTACAATACTGAAAACAGGTTCCCTCTCTCTTTAAAACAAAACTCATGATAAGGAGCCGAAAAATCTGTAGACAGAGGTAGGCACGTAACAATCAATAATCATAAATATGCAGAAACACAGACATGATGGTTTACAACTGCAGCCCTCCTGACAGCGTCAAAACGAGGGAGCATAATTTTTGCACAATGATTGGCGAACGCTGATGCGGTTCTTCTTCGTTAGTTCTTGTGAATCAGACTGAGATTGATACTCCTGCAGGATCTCTATTCACTGGCCATTCCCAAGGGTTCGAGCTCCCCTCTACCGTTCCTCTTCCCATAGTCGGTCTACCGCCACGCTGACTCGTACAACAAACCTGACCGCCCCTGGTCACCACTTCCCCTCCAGTCCATGTCATAACCCCACCATCACCACCTCTTTCCCACTTCCACCATCGAGAAGCTTTTGTGTTATTTGGATGGTATTAGGACTTGAAGGGGGAGAGGCCACCCAAGTCCGTTGTCTTACGAGTCGAAGGCCCTTTTTAAGTTCATTAGAACCTCCTTGATCCCCGTTGACAGAGGTGAATGCTCTTTGCTTTCTCTCACTTCACACAGAGAAGTTATGGCCGCTGATAAAATGAAGTAACATTCCACGATTTAAGGATTCCTTTTTGTGATACAAGGTTTTCCGCTCGTTATCCCGAGCCTTCAGCCTCGGCATTTTGCACTAAAGGAATTATTCAAATATTTAGCAAATTGGGCAACATACTCATAAATTGTAAACAGGTGTCTCACAGTCCTTTGAAACTCCGACTAAGATAACACTAATCTGATTCCCAGCCGATTGGATTACTAATAACCTTCCATAACATTATTATCTCAATCTCACTGCCTTTTCCACCAGAATAATCCATGGAAACTAAAGAAAAATGAAAATATTTTGTGTGATACCTACTTAAATATGAAAAAAAACCTACGTAACTGAATTGGTAGGCCTCTTTCTCGAGGATGTTACTCGAATTCGCGGAGCTCCAATTCAGGGGCAGAGCTTCCTTACCTCAAGACCGGCGCGTCATGCGCTTCTAGCATACCTTCCTGCCCCGTTCAACATCTTCTACAAGTTTCAAACTTACACAAATCCTTGCCGTTTCAGACATAATAACATATAAACATATTAATATCATCTCTCACGAATTGTCGCCACAACATGCTGATTGATTATACTTATAATCGTTGACTGTGTATTACAGAAAGGATGACTTCATTTTCAACAGTCAAATTGAATTGCTAGACGTGATGGTAAACGAGAATACATTTGTAAGTTCGTCATTAAAAATTGTGTACCACAAATTTCCAATCGAAAGTTTAATTTGAAGGGGTTTCCATTGAATAAAGCATCAGAAACTGCTTGCGTACAAGTCCGCCACTCAATTAGACATTTTTATGTGCTTCGCCAGCACCTCCCTCTGTGGAAATCTTCTGGGTAGCGTAAATACGAGCCAAACAACGACATGTCGCTCGTCATGGTTGAGCCTCGCCATTAAAATATATCTTCGCCATTTGTGATCGTACAAAAATCGTTCACCACTCGTTGGAAAGCTCTCAATTCATTGAACATGGCACTCGCCCCTCATAATACTAAATCATACAGAAAGCTGATCTATTCGCATGACATTATATAATAATTGTTTACTAAGATATGATCGTGAAAGGTAATTTAAGTAATCAACATAATTGTGATTGACAAACATGCATGTTCCATGTTTCTACCGCTTTTTTCTAACGTTTGTTTCAACTTTATAGCAACACGAATGCGAAGTTGATCACTAAATTGATTAGGTATATACATTTATGAATACCCTTAAATCTCAGTTATCGGTATAGTTACTGGTGTGGTGAATACATAAAAGTTTGTAGTTAATTCAGGGCTTTCGAACGAGTGGTGAACGATTGTGGCATGGAAAATGAGGAAGTTACTCTTCCTTACCAACGACAGGTTGTAAGCGAAAATCATCAGAAAATTTTTTTAACCGTTTTTATAACGCTTTTTGAGTGCCATAGCAAAGACATAAAAATGTCAAAATCCAATGTTCAAATGGGTAAGTGAGCAACTATTATATAAACATTCAAGAAGCAGAATACCTGGAAGATAATAATAAATTATGACGAAGCTTCAATAAATTAGAATGATCACCAAAACAATTAGTGTATTCATTATCCTCCGTCAATCATGAAGTGAAGGGTTTTTACGTTATTCTGCATTTCACTGAAGAAGAACTAGGTTAGAAACATGTGGTGCGAGTCTTCTCACTACTTTCCTCGCCCCTAGAAACCCGAATTGTGATTATTATATAGGTTTTAATGCAGATTTCGGCCCTCAGGATATTTCCCTGGAGATAAGGGGTATTTGTAGTGTTTTTACTCGGTAAAAGTGTAGGCAAACAATGTGCATTTCATCAAAATCCTATGATGGATTTTGGAGAAAAAAAAGGTCAAAAATATGCTAAAAACGTGGATTTTTCACTTATTTTGCTCTCTGATGATTAATTGGCCTGAAGGGCTGACATTGTTGCTCGTTCGTCCTCATACGTGAGGAAATCAAGCTTCGAAATCGGAATTCAGAATCGGATCATTCCCGTGAGGGCCGCAACCTGACTGTGTATACGTACATACTGGTACATGCATCCTCACCGACAATTTATTGTCCAATAGGTACTACGTACGTAATAGGTACTACCTACCATACCAATAGGTACTACGTACTAGAACGTAAAAACAAGTTGAACCATTCAAGGAGGTGTTCTAATGGTGTTTGCTGCTGATTCTATCAGTTCCCTTTCAGAATAAAAACTATTGGCTATAAGTACTTAGGTATGTATTCTTATTAAGATACAGGTACAGGCATTAAGGCATCATTTACGTTAAACGTTTTTTCAGGCTGGTATTGTTTATGCGACTCAGTCGTGATAAACTCAAATTTTTCAAGTTGCTGATGTATTCCCCTTAGGTTTTCCTTCATGCATTCGTTAATTTCACACGCTCGCACTATGATTATTATGATTGATTACGAGGTAGTTGCAGAGAGAATAATAATTATCATATTTGTGGTGATTATGCCCTCGAATAATAATTAACGCCTTGATTGTTCCTTCTAATTACGCCTCTCCAGCACAAGCCATTACAACCACTTATAACCCAAATTACGATACTATATGTATATCTCTGTCCTAGGTCCCCAACGCTTGAGAATGGAGAGCGCAGCTTTTAAAAGTCGTTTCATTCAATTTTAAATTTAGTTACCCATGAAGAACTAATATCAATCTAATACTCGTGGCAACGGCGTTAGTGTTTTTCAATCTTTCAAACAGACAGAGTAGATAGAGCAAAATCAAACTTTTTTAAATCAAATTTTGTCTGGTATAAATATTATTCCAAACATAAGATAATTTATTATTAAGTTCACGAACTTCTCTACCAATGGGATTGTTAGCACTTCGCAGTGTCCAACTTACCGGTAAGAAAACTGTTTGCAAACATGTGTTCGTGCCCTTCGCAGCTACTTCTGATAAGATCATTCTGACTGTTTATAGTATCCATGCTGGTATCATTCGCTCTGTTAACGGTTTGTAAATCACTTCTAACCGCTTGTAAATGACACTGTGAACAAAACTAATGTTTCTACCCTACTGGTTTGCTTTAGTTGTTCCATACCTGCTTTATCCTACTTTCATCCCGTTCTTTCTCACAGCTTACTGCGAAGCATTCACGGAATGAATTAACTCTAATCGATCTAGTTATTAAGCTAAAATGATTTGCGTCATCTAGTTCCCATGTAAGTAGGTACAACTCCTCGATATGTGATTATGTGTCTGACGTATGAGCAGCGGAAAATCGCAGGTGGGAACAGTTTTCGGAAGTCGGTGGTAGCTATTATTAGGCTCGATCTATCAAAAACTTTTGTGATTGTAAGATGGTAATCTGAGAGTCCCGTTATGAACGTGAATATTGCGTAACTATAAAATGATGTGTGGCTGATTCGATCTACTTTTCAAAGAATAATGTTGCTATCACATGAATCACTGAATCTATCCGTGACAATAAGATGGGCAGATCTAGTCCTTTGAGTTTCATAAATAACCAATTCTTATATTACACGAATGTGTTTTCTTGGAAACCTAATTTGATTGAGTATTTGATGAAATATCTATAAAATGAGGAGGAGCTGCCAGACTAAGTGGCGGGATGAAACTTCATTAGGTCTCCTCAGTTTGAATGGAAAGCATCGGAAAGTTTTATTACCGAACTTAGCCAGTTCACTCTACCTGATTGATCTTGTAAGTAACAACATAGAGTCATAAAACATACTTATGCAATCCATCCTATTAGCCAATGACCAATGATGCTCTTTAACTGTTGAACTAACAATGGCGGTCCACTTCATTGGAACTCAGGCGCTGTGAAAATGACATTCTAACTTTAACAGATACCTTTTTTTAATAAGTATGTCAACAATCATTGACATCGTCTTCAAATCATGCTAACAATATAACAATATTAGGTGATTGTCGATGAATTTAAACTTGT
>JAEMON010000007.1:18477670-18490666 GCA_030264115.1 Lygus lineolaris | reverse complement strand
AGATGGTTCGTAAATATCGAAAGAGGTGTGGGAATCGTCGTCCTCAGCCGAACCCCCAGATGGCCAAGTATTCGCGAGAAACAATCTCAACAACCGCTCCCAGAAAGTCACGCTGTCTGAAAATGTTGTCGGCATTAATCATCAGTTCAAAGGCCCATTATGCATGTTCGAGAGCGGGTTAATTATGATACACACCTTACTTGAAGTTTCCATTTATAACGCAGTTTTTTGTAAGGTGTCGTTATATAAAACACCTGCGCGCGATTATAAATTCCTACCCGTAGTAGCTACCAAGGTTTATTTTTAGTGTACAGCTTTTAATCATATGCATTAAAACTAGTTATGATCGGTTCTCGGGGAGAACTCGCTCGCCAATTTACATCGAAAGGAGGGTTTGGCCTTTTTTTCCTTCCATCTCTGTCGTCTTATTCCATTATCGCATCGCCTCTGGGCTTCCTCGTTCGCAAAAACCCCTCCGCACCTGTTCCTATTCTCTTGGACGAACAGGTTACCCTGTTACTTACGGGGAACTTTGCATCTGACACGTGATTGTCATTAACCAAAAGGAAGAGGCGAATTGATCACTCGATACAATCTCTAACCTGATCAGGTACTCAATCCCGATCATCTTGATCCTGCCTGGAAATGCGCTTTTGGACTTCGCAAAATTCGCGGTTTTCAGTAATTTAGCAAATGGAGACGTCGTGAAAACTCCTTTTTAAAGAAATGCAATGAGCACCTGCACTCTGAACGTTTTAATCATTTACCCACTATTATTGCGAAACTATAACTGTCAGAATGACAAGTGGAATTTTTCAGCGCATCTACATGATTTGGTTTTTTGCACTGCATGTTTGTATGGATATAATTTACGTTCTTATTGATTTATATAATTTAAGTTCCTGTCACGATGTTTGAATTTTCAAAAAATAAATTGTACACTTTTTAGTTATTTTCTATGATAGCCGACTTTAACAGAAAAGTTTTTGCAGTTTTCCCCCCAAAAATGGATGATTTTCTATCTTAGACATTTAAAATTTGACATCTAAAAATACCCCAAAATGTTCCGGTTTATTGGAATATTCTCAATTTTGTTTATTTTCATTTAAATTTCATTGAGCTTCCCGCCCATCTTCTGCCACATTTTCCTGGGAATGTCACGTAGATAATATAGGTAATTTAATATATTCAGGGCTTATAACCAGTGTTGCGAAAAGCCATTCTGAAACTAATTTTGTTTTTGTATATTGATAAGACTGTAACCACTTAACGCCCATGTTAAACTATTCGGTTGAAACCGCTTGAGTCTGGAGTCCAGTAGAACCAACGGGAAATCGATGACATGTGTAAATTGGAGTGAATACTAACTAGAAAATAACATTGTTACGGTCTTGAAACTAAATTTTTAGTTTTGCTTCCTCGTCTACCAAAGGTAGAGGGATCTTTGTTTTTCACTCTAGGGATCAAAAAAAATGTTGTCCTCCAAAATTGAAATTTCACTCGCATTTTACGTTTCAGAGCTTCCTGAACAATTTGGTTCCGTGTCTGTCCGCATTTACTTGTTACTGCCACATCTCCCATAGTTTTCATCCGATTTAGCTCAGATTTTCAGGGATTATGCGGGTAAGGCCCCTTGAGGTCCCATATGAATTTTGGTGCGCTCTACGCATGTTAACGTAAAATTCGTTCACGATTGTGTTGACATTTTGTCACAACTAACAAACATCAACACGATCAAGAGCTTTGAACTTACACAGTTTTGATTCAATTTTTGATTCCATATTTTCCTGGACGCGAGGAAGCTATGTGCCATTTCCACTTGGCAAAATATTTTAGTTTTATTAATTGGTTTCTAGTTAGTTGTCCACTCCAATCACACATGTCATTAATTCCCGTTGACTCTACTTCTGGAGACTCAGGCGGCTTAGACAGTATAACATGGGTGTTAAGTGGTTACAGCCTTATTAATATACTAAAACAAAGTTTAGTTTCAAAATGCGTTTGCCCAACTCTGCTTATAACTTCCATTTCGAACCTCCGTAAAATACTAATCGATTCAGAAATTTTCCTGATTCATTCTACGATTCCTCTTTCAAGGAAGGTTACTATTATTTCCGGCAAGGTTGTTGTGGTTGTAACTGTTCATCCCGAGGCTTGTCGTAGGAAGATTTATTCCCTCATTGATTGTGTGCACTGCTTCGAAGAAAAAACCGGGTGTTGAGAAATAAGATTTATGTGAAAGCGTTTAATAGCGCGTGGACAGCCCATAAACCGGCGTTCAGCTGTAGATAACATAAATCCTTCTCCCACTTGTAAATAATCCTCAAATCGAAATAACCTCGTTAAAAAATGATCAACACTTCTCTGTTGTAAGATGGGAGCGGTAAACGCCGGGATTCCCCCGTCGTAGGTACCTAATTTTCGAGAAAAAAAACCCGATAGGAAAAAAACTGAATGGGTAATTTCTACCGGTGAGATGAGATTTTTATCAAGAGCTTCAAGTGAATTTCGTTCGACTTGAGTTTCTTTTAATTATAAGTTGGCATTCATAGAACCCCCTTGCACTACCTGCGAGTCCAGTCCCAATCCCATAAATCATAAAAAGACCGTGGCTCCCGCATAGGTGAATACATAATAAACGGGTGTTTTTTTTGTTTTTTTTTATCAAATCCAAAACTAGTCGATTATCAAGATAGAACCGTCGATGTGAAGGCAAACCGCTGGATTGGTGAAACTTGTCTCCTCGCGACTCATGGAATTTTTTTTCGAGGAAAGAACTTAGGTAATCGGCTTTTTCGGAGAATCATTCCCCAAGAGGGCTGTCAGTCTGAGAAACGGGAGAAATCACGGTCGGTAAAAGAGCGACAAATTTATTTCTCGGCGAAGACCGCTTTCGTGATTGCGTTCGAATCCTGAAACCCAACTTCCGGACAGTTAAATTAATGAAGAATTTTCATTTCTTTGAATCACGTTGTACAATTTTAAATGAACGACATAATAAGAGGAAGAGTTCATAGGTTTATTTTCAGGGACAAATTTCCAATGATTGGGTCAGAACCCGATTGAAAAAGGTTATTTGAGGTTTTGGGGGAGGGGGAGGAAAGCTTCAAATACCTTCAAATACCAAATAAAGAGTAAAATGTGGTTCAATCATTCCGGAATCGGTACAAAACTTCCTATATTAATAGCATATTGAACAAATTTCATAGGATTTTCAATGTCAAAAACAGGTTGACAATCATTCCGTTCGAATGTTGTCGAAGCCGTTCTCGCTACAATTTTTTTTAAATTCGTTTTTTAAGCCTTACCTACTGTATGACTGGAACTTGTTTCTGTTTCGCTACCGCTCATGTAAGGCGCATATCCATGAACGAATACAATAATATTACACGCTGTGTGAATGCTGTTGCGTGCATTTTAAAAAATATTATAAGAAACGCGGCAACCTTTTAAATCTTTCAGCGAATTTTCGAATAAAATGGAACTATTGCAATGTCTTCAATAGTAAATTTATGAAATGTTTGAAAATCATCTTCGTAGAAATCCGTTTCAGACCATTCTAAAGTGATTGTTGAATTTTAACATTTTCATATAGTAATATAGCCTATATATTATGTATGTGACTGTCCAGACAATATCTCAACCTAGGTAGGTACGCTCTTAAAGATTTCAAATGTCAATAATATTGAAAGAAAGGTTGAGTCCTCAGGCCTAAATTTTTGGAATACTCCAAGAGGTCAAATTTTGAAAAATAAGGCTAAAAAACATGTTTCTTGAGGTTTTTGGTGTAAATTACCATCTTAAACATAGGAACATGATAGTATATTCGGCATCAGCTTAAAATTTTCTATAAGAATCACTTATCAAATATGTTAAAATGAGTCTTTAAAAATTCGCTCATCAACTCTTGTTTAATACTAGTTATCTTTTGTAGCAAAATTCATGAACACATGTATGGAACTGAGCAACCATAAATTAGGCCGTTTGTTTCATAGGCGAATGTGTTTGCATTTGCTCAAATTTGGTTTCTGGAAATTCTTGAAATGTTAGGTATTAATTTCGATTGCAACACTATGTATTGGTATGAAACAGATCAAGACGTCTTACCTATTCAATAATTGATATAATCATTCGACGTATCAATCAATTTATTGAACCGGTACAAGATATTTTAACAAGGCGTTGGGAGCCCCATCACGGTTTCTCGCGAGATAAAATGAAAGTAATATCAGCAAAGCGTAGCTAATAAATTGTTTGGCACAGAAGGGAGTTTTTATACCTCGGAGTCGACACCAAAAAGTATAAAAGAAGACGTTGCTGGGACGTTATATAACGACTAAAAAGAAAGGACAAAAAAAATCATCTCCGAGGGAGAATGGAAGGAGGAAAGATTCTAAACTAGGAGTATTTCAAGAATTATCTGGCCGGGCCGACCTTTTGACATGGAAGGCGTGGGAGTTACTGCAATAAACACTCCAACTGGGTTTCTAGATGGGCCCCTCTCATCTGGGAGGGGGTACAGACCTCGCTTCACGTTTCTCGTAAGGATTTCACTCTCAGGGTTCTGGTATCCGTGCTGGTTCAGTTTTCGAGAAAACTGGGGGTAAAGAGATTTGAGAAACGAGACGCCGATGAAGTCATTTTGAGAAGGAGAATCCGATCTGAATAATGTGTAAGTCATCTTTTCACGGCTTTGAGTCTTTTCGTCGAACTTCAGGTCATTTATCCCTGCTTCTCAGGCCTGCTGACGATCAATGATTTATCTCTGAGAATATGAACAGTGGTGGGTGTGTCCTGGAAAGTAGGTCCTGGATCATTATGGAACATCCTATACTTCCAATACTTCCATACCAATCACGGATTTGTAAATAGCTTCGTGATTATGAGCCCTTGATCATTTAACAAAAATACGTAAACCCCACAGATAGCATCTTCTAGCGAATTTCGGAAAGAAAGAAGCTATTGCAATGGGTGCGAAATTCTAGTTGGGCGAATT
Organism: Lygus lineolaris; assembly: GCA_030264115.1. Classification (NCBI taxonomy): domain Eukaryota; kingdom Metazoa; phylum Arthropoda; class Insecta; order Hemiptera; family Miridae; genus Lygus; species Lygus lineolaris. The sequence continues at coordinate 18,485,670 of JAEMON010000007.1, read as the reverse complement.
TCTCAAAATGTCCTCAGTTAAAATCCGCATATCAAGGTCGTTTGAATCAAGTCATGAAATTTAACATTTTCTATTTACCAATCTAAGTAGGTATATATAGTTATGGTATACATGTATCACTCCAGACGATATCTGACCCAAGGAAAGGTGAAAAAATACCCAAAGTGCCGAAGTCTGAATAATGTCAAAAGAAAGGATGAGTTCATATTCATAGGCCAGCAATTTCTGTGCCTTCTCAGTGGTTAGATTTCAATTGTTATAAATCAAAATATTTTTTTAAAGGTTTTTCGGTGAAACGACGGTAAATTACCATTTGAGGTATTGAGATGTAAAATATTTACTGTTTATTCAAAATCGAAAGAAAATTGCCTATAGTAATAATACCTACCCCACCAAATCACTCTAATATTGATTTTCATATTATATGGACATAATGGGATTTTCACCATTTCGGCGTACCCCGGGGGAGTCGAAACAATTTGATTTTATAGGACAAACGTTGCTAAGATCGGTTAAAATTGCAACAAGAGAAAAATGGTAGAAACAGGCTTTTTGAAAATTCTCTCAATGGAGCTGTTTGGATTGAAGAAGTCTTCCAGTCTGCAAAGAAAACTAAAAAATTATTGGGTTGTAATGTTATGTATAAATATATACCTACTGAATCATCCTTTATTAGAAATACCTTCGGTCGGTGGAATACAAGGGGAGATAAGCGTGGTATGCATGCATAATGTTCTCGAATTCTTCGTTGCTTGCGTGATCAATTGGAATCCATCTCACGACGTTCCTATGCGAAGCTCGTATTATAATCGAATGTGTTTTCAAGAGCTCTCCGATGATTCAATAACGAAGGAGCCAAGCCTCGTGTTTATAAGTCAATATGAAATTCGAATCTATGGCCTTCAACTCCATGCTTTTACCGAGGTAATAATCACAGCGCGCTTGCAAGTCAACAAAGTTTATTCAATTCGCTCTTTACACTATTTTAAAACCCTCTTCACGTCACAAACCCCAGGCAGATAGCCGACCTAAGCACCCTCCTAGGATAATGCTGTCAGGGTGAAGTGAAGGGACTTTGAAGTTGGGCAGATCGTCTACGAAGATTCCATTATCAGATTGCATACGCCCGCGAAGGAAGGAAAATATGCGTAAATGATTGGAAAGGGGAGGATCCTTGAATTCCACGTTTTACTCGTCACAATCAACAATATTGTTCATTACGTAAGCTTCGTCCGTTCTCGAGGTGTAGCGATTATGCGGTATTTTCACGCGTGCGCTCTCAAGGTTTCGAATTAGGTAGGCAGTGTAAAGATCTCAGGACACGGCAATGCATAAATTGATGACTTTATGAAAATGACGCGAGTTGGCCTTGAGAGTTCTACTCAAAGACCCTTGTCTTCTTCAAAAGGACAAAGTATAGGCATCCAGAGATGACGCTCCGAAGTTAGAACCCAGCCATATTTTTTTACTACTCCAACCTCAGTGAGCTTGTCAATATAGATTGATGTCTTTGGTGGTTTAAGTTGATGATAAATTGCATGGAGTTTGGGTACGTTCTAATGTTTTAGCGAATTTTCGAAGAAAATGAAGCCATTGCAATGGCTTCAAAATTTTAGTAATGCGAATGTTTGATAATTATCTTCATGGGAATCCGTTCCAGACCATTCTAAAACGATTCCTGAAATGTAAAACATTTATTTATATATATATTTATTTTATATGTTTCACTCCAGACGTTATCTGACCCAGGGATCGATCTAAAAAATCCATTAAAAATCACACTGTTATTAATAACAAAAGAAAGGATGAGTTCGTTGGCTAGAATTTTTGGAGTACTCCAAGGGGTCGAATTTTGAAAATTGAGGTTCAAAAAACGTGTTTGCTAGGGTTTGGTGTAAATTACCATCTTAGACATAGAAACATAATACATGGTATTATGGTGTATTCGGAACCAACGTAAAATTTCCTATCAGAATCGCCCACAAAATTGTTTCCAATTATTCTTTGAAAACTCGCTCATCAACTAATGCTGCATAACATTTTATGACTTATTACTTATTATGACTTACTTTTATTACTATTACTTCATTTTCTATGACTTACAAATGCAAATTATGTGGTCTGATGGAAGTGGTTTTTCTTATGTTTCAGGGGCTCCTGGGAAATCCGGAAGCAAATTTAGATTACATTTTAATACAAGCGAAATCCCTGACGGTGAGCGAGTCACAGCAGCAGAACTTAAACTGTGGTTGGATGAAGGGGCGAGACGAGTCGCTGTTCACGATATCATTCGACCAGGAGTCAAAGGAAAGAACAAGCCTCTTCTGAGACTACTAGATTCGAAGAACATTATGGAGAAGGGGCCAGTTAGCCTGGACGTCCAGCCGGCAGCTGAGCGATGGGCGAGTCAAAAAGACACCAACCACGGACTGATAGTCGAAGTGACGATGAGCGACAAACGGACGCGAACGAAGCGAACGCCGCAGGACTTGAGCAGACATACGCTGTTCGTTTATCTCGACGACGGCAAGAACAAGGTTAGAAGCATGGAAGAGGTTTTGGAGCGATCCAAAAGAGCTCCCATGGGAAAGAAGCATCGAAGGAAAGACGGCAGTTCCCTGTGCAAGAGGCATCCGCTGTACGTCGACTTCAAAGACGTCGGGTGGGACGACTGGATCGTCGCGCCTCCTGGATACGACGCCTACTACTGCCACGGGGAATGTACCTTCCCTCTGGCGGACCATCTGAACTCGACCAACCACGCCATAGTCCAGACTCTGGTGAACAGCGTGAACCCCGGAGCGGTTCCCAAGGCGTGCTGCGTTCCCACGCAGCTCTCGTCAATATCCATGCTGTACTTGGATGACAGCAAAGTCGTTCTCAAGAACTACCAAGACATGGCAGTCGTGGGCTGCGGATGCCGGTGAGAACCGTCCCTTCCTCCCTCCCATTCGTACCTCAAAATGTGATATTTGTACAGCGTTATATTTTGTAAATAACTGTATATTTTTGTATATTACCTTGTACATAATGTGTTTAATCAATTTTTACTATCATCGTTTCCGAACGAATTTTCATAAAATCATACAATCTTGGGTTACACCCACACAGTCATAGTATTAATTTAGTATCTTAAGTTTGAGCTCGAACGGCTGTGTCCGTCCATGTTCTGTGCATATTTATTCGTAAAAATAAGTCAACAAGTTGCCATGTGTAAACCACAGACTGTTCCCTGTAATGAATAATGGGTAACTGAAGTCGTTCAAAACGCGAAGTATTAGAGTCATAGCTTTAAGAGTGCCTCCCTTTTTATTGACGAAATGGACAATTTATTAATAGAAAACGTCGTGCCTTGAAGCATAGATTGACTTGACGTGCTTGTCACTTTTACTGGTGTCTATAGACATTATACGAAATGCATTCCATCGAATACTTTTTTAAACGATAATGAATTTAGGAACAGTTTTTGAAAGCGTGAACACTTGGGAATATGAAAAGAATTCGTTCATTCCAATTATTTGCCCTCGTTTTACCCGCTATAATTACGTGGAATTACATTTGGAATGTAAGACCATTTTTATTTTGTATATAATGTTATATAGCATTTATTAAGATTTTTCTAGTTGATCATCACTGTATTTATTATTCATATTGTATTTTAGTTATTTATGTATATTAAAGCTTTTAAAGATGTAGGTAAATGTTGATAGTAAATAAAGTAATTTTATCGAGTAATGATTGCTTAATAACATTCCAAACAGAGTACCTACCTAAATTAAACAAAATGTCTGTGTTACATCGCATTTATCAGATTTTTATTTATTACTGATGATAAAGACGCATGATCAAATTTTGATTCTTCATAATAATATTGATGGTACACTTCATGGTGTTAGGTATCTGTACAATGGACAAATCTTCCGCAACTTAACTAGTGTTGAATCTCTTATATTTGCGTCTTATACGAAATTTGAATGTTTGAAGAATTTATACTACTTAATGTTCTCATTATTTTCTACAAAAATCAAACCGGTTACTGTTGAATGTTAATAAACATATGTTTAATTTTTACTTCTCTACTTTTCTTTGAAAACCTCGACCTGTTGAACGATTTCGAATGCAATACCGAACTTTGGAATGTCACCAACGCCTACCTAAGCTCCAGATGTGTGTAGGTATCTGTTTGGTACTAAATACTTAGGAATTAGTGAAAACTAGGAGGACGCTCCTTCACAAAGATTTTCTATTTTGTGGTGGTGAGGCCAAGAACGTGGAACAAACTTGAAAAATAGTTAGGGGAGGGAGTGATATGAATGCGAAATACTGTTAGTGAAGGACAGGCCTGGGAGAGGGGGTTTGAATAGCCATTTTAAAATAAATATAATACCTTGTAGGAAGAAATCATTCTCACGAGATTATCTATCCATGTTTGTCAGGTTTCTATAGTAACCAAGGCCATTGAAGTGAGCCATTTGAAACAGCAGCCCAAATGGCTTCCTTCTGCACCAACGGCAATGCCTAATAGGAATCGTATGAACCCCAGGTCAATACACGAAACTACTGTCATTCTGGTTTTCAAGTAGATGACAAAAGATCATTGTGAGAGTAGTTCCTTCTTCTATTACTTCTTAGTTTCGGCATTGAGACAAAGAAAATTCACCCTATGAAAGGCCACCCTTGAATTGATTTACGAGTTATCACGAAATTCAGAGTTCCATCATGCAGATTTTCGTGGTCAGGAATCGAAGAACTACTTATGAAAAACAGCTCGAGTGGTAAAATATCCAGAACATAAAATGTGCACATGTAATTACGCTTACAATACGGCTTTGAAGAGATGGCGAAATTAGTACCGCCTAGTTGCAGTTCATTAAAACAGACGTGAATCACTCTCATGTTTCTCACAAACTCTTTGGAGTGAGGGTAGGCACTAATCTACGTATTATCTAATCCTATTGAGCGAGCAATTCGTGTATACAGACTGCTGCAGGATGTAGTGCAGAAAAATTCAGGAATCATTTCTACAACTAATTTCCAACAAAAGTGTCTCCTAGAGTTTTTTCGTTAATAACACCCTAGTTTCGCGAGTTTTTCAATATGATGTTTTTGTGTTTTCGACTTAAAACAACTATAATGGCATTTACTAAATTCATTTACCCGTCTGAAATTAAACATAAGGAAAGATCGTTAAATTTCCTTTAAGACGGAGACATTTTTGAGTAGGTATTGAAACTGTATTTATGGAGCTCTTGTAGAGCCTAAACTTGAATTTCCGTCGTATTTCACATTTCATCAAGGATTCCATTAGTGGTTTTTACCTGAATGTTTCCCATGAAACCCGAAAATGATCTCTGTTTTATCAGCTTCCCAGCGGTGCAATTATTTTCAATTTTACTGTAGACATTAGGGGAGAAAATCGCGTTTAAATGCAAAAAACGTGTTTTTTGTGAATTTAGTGTTTGGGTGTTTCTCAATTTGACCATGGCTAGAGGAGCTAGGTATCCTTTTTCTCGTAACTTTTCACCCAGAATCGAAAAGTGAACTCCTGATTAATTTTGACTGATTAAAATTGGATTTTCCAAAGAAAATAGTACATTTTCGGACATACGAGCGCCTCCGACCCATTTATTGATGAACTAATGAAAACTCTGGGACTCAAGTACTGGGGAAACTTCAATAAGCACACTGAGGTTAGCAAAAAATGGGTCAGAGGAGCTCGCATGTCTGAAAATCCACAATTTTCCTCAGAATATCCATTTTTTATCAGTCAAAATTAATCAGGAGTTCACTATTCGATTCTGGATGAAATGTTACGAGGGAAACAATACCTAACCCCCTCTAGCCATGCATGGTCAAATCGAGAAACACCCAAACACTCGATTTACTAAAAAAAAACCTCGTTTTTTGCATTTGAACGTGATGTTTTTTGCATTTGAACGTGATTTTCTCCCCAAATTCCTAGAGTAAAATCATTACAAGGCTCCCGTTATCATGGAAGATTCGGAAGCAATAAATTGCCTAGGTTTTATGTAGGATAAGTTTAGTAGATAGGTACCTACTTGATACTGATAAACTACTTGACAATGATAAACAATCGATGAAACTCCACTTCTCAAAAATAGAGAATCAGAAACTGCATCATAATCTGGTCGATTCTAGATAGTTGAATGAGGTTCGGCCTGTTTGAAAAATCATGTTCAATTTGTTGGTTAGTTGGTTAGAAGATAATATTTATGTTTGCCAAATTTAATACCTACATTTCAAAATCGTGCTAAGGAAAGAAGGGTGCTAAAGGTACAGGTAAGACCTGGGATCCCAGACGCTAATACCTATAGCTTTATTCCGCCTACCTAATTGTTTACAGACAAATAAGACTTTTTCAATTTCAAATCAAACTATCTTTCCGAAAAATCATACTTTTCAAAATTTAATAAATAAATTTAATTGAATTTCAAAATGAAATTCATTAATTTCAGGCTAAACGAGATATACCTATTAGATAGATTCAATTTATACAAACTATATTTTAAATTGGAATTAAAATACATACCTACCTACCTAGTTTAAACTGAAATCTAAAAAGTATAATTTACGGAAAGAAAGAATTTGAACCAAAAGTCTAATCTGTCGGAGAGAAAGTTTAATTATACGGAAAAAGCTATACTCGTACATAAATATGGCTCTGGCTACCCTGCCGTCTGGCCTATCGACTCTACCACTGACATTTTTTCCTCCAGGCGAGTTTTGTAATGCCCAAAATAAATAAACAAAGTTCTTCGAGGGGAGGCAGTTAAAAATTGTTATGGTTCATTAAACAAAAACGTTAAACCAAAAAGTGGGTGTAGATAATGCCTACTGATCCCAGATAAGAACTTTACACACTTTTCTCTCTGTATACAGAGACTGTTTACCCTCGGACCTGATCTGATCAAATAGCAGCTATCGGACCAAATCAAATATGAACTAGCCCGATTACCTAAATATTTTAAGATGGCATTGTACGACATCAAATGCAAAAGCTCCTGCCTTAAATCTTGGGATTTAACAGCTCAAGAAATAACTTCAGCTAGTGAATAAATATAACGATAATAAAATCCATGGAAAACGAATAATAAAACAATAATAACTTGGAACAGTATGGTGAGCTCACAGAAGTGAACAAAAATAAAAATTTATATCGATATTGAGATTTCTGGAAATATGTAGGTAGGTACCTGATTTAATTGTGTAAGAAGGTAGTTATTATTTCTTAACTGACGATGTAGGTACTATTTATCTTTAAAATTGTATGGCTCGTGGATACCATGGATAGGTACATGCCTGCCAAAATTAGGAGAAAACAAGTAAATAAGTGCAAAATGTACAAGAAATCAACGCACACTGGATGGACGCGTTCACAAAGGTTACCGATCGACCGGTTTGCATGTTTCTGAGTGATGAGCCGTATAAAATCAACAGATCCAATGGCTCTTTTTCATGTAGCTAACAAGTGTAACCTGATACGCAGCTACATGTTTCGTCCTCTCGGGGTCTAACCCGCAGAATTCCCGCAATTTTTATCTTAAATGGACGACTAGCTTCCCTAGCCACAAGGAATCGATCACAGACAGACAGATACGGTACCAAATATGTTCGGTCAGCAATGGCACGACAAAAGCAAGTGAAAATGGCAATATTAGTTGACAAAAATTATTGTTGACTTCTTGAACGAACACAAGGCTTTTTTACGTTTCCTAGTAAAAACTTTCTTATACTTAAGAAGCAATAGTATATTGAAGTATCAAAACATATAATCATGAAACTGCTCTTAGAATCTAACTTGCTGGTTAACCCATGCGTTGCACAGGATAGTCAGTCTAACAGACCGACAGACATAGTGAAGGCTCGAACCATAGCTTGACCGTAAGTTATTCGTCAATCAACTCCAACAATGCGAACATGTGATAGTAAAAATAACAACCGATATGATTGGCATCAGGGGCGCACCCACGGGGGGGGGG
>JAEMON010000007.1:18432578-18442817 GCA_030264115.1 Lygus lineolaris | reverse complement strand
AGAGAACCACCCCCTCCTTCTGAGGTCCATGTTTAGTTCTCAACACCCCACAAAATCCATGACTTACCTCGTCTGGCTTCTGAGCTTCAAGTAAGTATACAATTGTGAGCTGCTGCCACCAATCTGCAAGCTAGGCTCTAGAAAGTTCGTGACAAAGTGTCACTAAGGAATCAAACACAACCGAATGGTAACGTGTCACCTGATGAGTGTTAACTAGGCCTACTGAAAGGGAGAACCTAATCGTATCTAATTCCTATGAGCAAAACCAGTATCGTGTCAGGGACTTTAAGGGCGATGAAAGGAGAACTCAGGTTTAAGAATGACGTGGTTATAATGACACAAAATTGACCAATTTAAAATACAAAACACAATAGAAAACGTGTCGCAAGAATATATCACAACTTAGGTAATATGTAAGTATGTCAAAGTAAAAATAGAAAATGTGCCAACTGGCAAAAACGGTATGCCTCTGACTTCAAACAGATCAGCAAGGTTCAACAGGCGTGTCGAAAGGAACAAATAGAAAAGATTGGCCTGTGGTGGACTAACAGTATCACAACCAAAAGACAGAGATTTGTGTCAAGGGCGTAGAGAAGCTAGGTCCACTAAAGTATTACCAACGGTAAAATGGCGGGTCGAAGTGACACCAATAGAAATCCTATACACCTGTGGAGATTCACTAGGTAAAAGTAAAGATGATTTGTAAAGCAAGGTTTAACGTGTCGAAGATACAAAGCAAGATACGTAAGCAATATGATGACTTAGTAAAATTATTGTGTTGCAAGGTAAGTATACAACTTATCACATGGTTGAATGGTATAATAGAATATCATACCTCGACGAACCCAAACGCTAGCGCCGACGAGCTGATACTCTTAGTACAAATAATAGCCACTAGGGCTGTTCTTCCCGAACCATGGCGCTGCCTTCCAACAATTTTTACTTCCTCACAACCAAAGGTAGCAAGGAATTGTGCAAGAAACGAAAAAATGTTTTGTCCAGTCAACATTTCCACTAGCTTCTTACGTTTCTAAAGCTTTCTGAACAATATTTTTATTCTTTGTCAGTCTGTGTTTCTTCATGATCCGCCATTTTCATATGATTTTGGGACCCGCTGTTCCCGATTCACCGAAATCCTGAAACTTGAGGGGTATATACACGCATTTCAACTAAGATAAAATCATTGATATAAGATGTATGGGTGCTAGATATCGATTAGGCTAAAGGCATTAAGCAGGATCGATTAATTAATCGATTTTTTAAATCTAGAATGCTATTTTTTAAACTGCTAGAGTGCTGTAGAAGCAGGGATATTTTCCTGCACGAATATTTACATTGAGTGGAACTTCCTTCTGTTTCTCCCATGCTCCTTCCCCTCTGCTGCCAACTTGAGTGGGGGGGGGTCCCCCTCCAGGGATGACCGCGCAGCCCCCTCTTATAGATGAAGTCCAGGGTGATGATAGGTGGGGCCTAGATGGAGGTTGGACCCATAGAGGTATCAGTTGGAGGTTCCCTCACCAGGTGGCGCCTCTAGGTCATTCTATTGGGCACTGGAAATAGGAGAGAAGCCTGTGAGCCCAGGGGGCTCACACAATGATAGGGACCACAGCAAGGTTTCTTCCATTTTCTATCCTTAGTTGGAATAGGGTGTGAAGGGAGCAAATTTAGGGTAAGTACATATATGTATGTGGCGAGAATCCATTCTACTCACATTACCTTCTTTACCTTCCAATAATTTGGGGGTCTCAATTGACAGAAAGTACGGCCTCACTGTGATCACTCCAGTCAAACAAACTAGTTACACTGTCATCAGACAGTAGACAGTTCTCGCAGGCAAACGAGAAGCAAGTCGGGATTCCGAATATTATGTTACCAGGGAGAGCACGATCGGATGCTAACCCCTGAGTCGTATTGTACAAATGGGTGAGTCGACCTACGAGACATTTGATAACGTTAACGTGCAAACTGGATGGGATTCGTAGATTTCAAGTAATGATTTTGAAGTGGTTGTTGTTGGACTTCTTATGGGTTTCTCTCGATACTTGAAAATGAATGAGGGCTGTCTGGTGAATGGTAGGGAAATGGACCAGATTATGGGAGCCTAACCTAACTCCAGCTTCGTAGGCGAGGACCACGGCTGGCTTGGTATACCGGATGTTTTGAGCATTTCTGAGAGCTGTCATAAATTACCAGCTGTCACAGCTTTGTTGTTTTACCCTAATATACTGTCATGTTTGGAACGAATTTTTTGCTATTCAGGAGCAACACTATTGGGTTGGGTTGTTTAGCAAACGGGCAGGAGTAGGTAGGTAGTTATGGAAGATATAGATGTTGTATCCTGTTGTTGTGTACCTGCCTGCTATCGTAAATAAAGAAATTTTTCAATTCAATTCAATCCATGGTGCCTGTATGGTTACCTTCAGATAAGGTTACCTTCGTTTTCGGGAATCCATTCGGAGCCCCATTCGTTGACGAATAGGCCAGTTCTATTTGTGCCACGAGATGACTCCACTAGTAACGAGATACAAGCGCATGCGCACTAACTGATCCGCACTCATAACCCGACTCGCTTCTCGTTTAACTGCAAGAACTGTCTAGTTACCAAAGGGGGGTATCAACCTGAGGGTATTTTCCAGAATTTAATAAACTTCCCATTCCCAGCATTGCACCTTGCTGTTGAGAGCCTGCTGTCAGTAGTTGTCACTCTAACAATTACAACATTCAATGATAAAATGTTCTTGATTTTCAGTATCCGGTGACTATTGGAGCTACTATAGCATTACTTTGGTGCCTTGTTGTTTCCATAAGCCGACTGTACCTGGGAATGCATTCAGTTCTCGTGAGTAAAATAGGATTAATTGTAGTATTACAGCAATCTTTTTCTTCTTTCCAGATAGGTATTCCATAGAGCAACTCCATAGAGCAACTCCATAGATATAGATACTCCATAAAGCAAGTTTAGTTTGCAACCTTTCTGGGAGAGAATTTTCTGCATACCCCCTATGGATCTCTAGAGCCTTTAGTGCTAGAGGTGTTACCTCCAATGAACCCTCCAGCTCTCATCTTATAGGAGAAAAAAACGTACGTGCGTATTATGGCACTTAGCTTCCTTTGTGTCAATAACCAGATCATTAAAATTATCGTCGATCGTGAGATCAATAGTTGAACACCAAATTGGTTCATATCTAGTCGATAGACGATCGAGTTGTCATTTTTCTCAACTGCAGTTTTAGCTCCATTAGGTTGTCGGTTTTTCACGATTTACACGTCCATTGGTCCGTTGGCGACGACCTAAATGTCGTATAGGTACTGATCCACGCATTCCCTGAACATTTTTATCGAAATTGGTTGAATATTTTTGGAGTCTTGCTCTGGGCATGAGCCATGTCGATGCGCCATGTCTTAAGAAATTCTTTCTATTTTTCCTTGAAGTACTCGCTGAGTTGAGCCCAAAAAAACTCGTTAATAGGTATTGGGTTATTCTGTATTTAATAATCATTTTATGAAAGAGTTAGGTATTTAGCATTTGCCCGCGGTTCACTACATCACAAATCAGATGATACGAGTAGTATCTGGAAGAGGGGGGGTTCCCCTACGTTTCGGGATTTCTCACGTGTGAAATCCAGGCCCTTAACGCCGTAATAGTGCCTCTTTTGGTTTCCCAGTCCAATTCAAAGGGAAGTTTTGCGTTTGGATAGGAAACAAAATTCTGGAATCTATAATAATATAAATAGAAAAATAATTGAAAAAACCTATAAAATTGAAAAACCTCACAAAAATAGGGGGTTAACGAAAACACTCTAGGAGACACTTTTTGTTGGAAATTTCCTGTAGAATCGATCCATGAAATGTTTGCACTCAATCCTGGAACACCCTGTAGATAAATTTAACCTACTTCGGTTAATCAAAATAATTTGCCATTCACCTTTGTGGCGAACAAACTGTTGGTTGTACAGGAAACCCATACTTCGCTGCACGACACACCCGCAAGTTGGACCCCGAACCCATGGGAAAAAGAGATTGGGAATTGTTTATGATTATTGTTTAAAAAATATACCTACCCTTCTTTCGAAAGTTAGCTGGAAATCTTTAGCTGGACGATCTTAAAAAGTCATCCTCAATTTTCTTGACTTTTGGCTTTTTCTTCTTGGCTTTTACGAGGACCGACCTGGCCAGAAACCAGACTTTCAAGCGACGCCAAAGTAGCGCATGTTTTTCTGATGGTTTTCACGTACAACCAATTGTTGCTAGAGGAAAATAACTTCCTAATTTTCCACCCCACAAAAATCGTTCACCACTTGTTGGAAAGCTCTGAATTTATTACACATCACACCACATCTCATTGTGCCAATTTCCCCCTCCTTCCACATCCTTCAGATAAATATTGGTACGTAGGTAAACAAACAAAGTTGGAGTTTGGAAACAACAAAGAGTTTTCAGTTTGGCATCATGATTGGTAGGTATCTTCACATCATATTAAGCACGCTAGTAGAAGCATGTTCCATGTTATTTAAGTTTACTGTTTGGCTGTAGTTGGAAACAAAGGGGGATCCGGGGGTCCATCCCCGGCGAGGTGCGAAACGCCGAGTTTTCATCAACTGAAAAGAAGAAGACTTTTTTTCATTTTCGGGCTCTACGTTGTACCTACTTATTTTGGAAAGTGAAGAATACAGTACCTACAATACAATAAAGTTATTAAATATCAAAGAATTGGAGGGTTGGTAAAACTGTTATTTGCTTTGATTCCAAATGTTCATTATTGTGATTATAATACCACAATCAGCTTTAAAAGTCTTCTGTTCCAGCTCATTTTTGGCATTTTTGAAAAATAAACCCAAGGATTTTTCATTAGGTATAGGTAGGTACTCTTTATATATGGACTAATTGGAAGCAATACTCCTTATTGCTCGGGGAAATAATTATCAACTATAATAATTGTGCTCTATAAGGACTGGCTCAGAAGTCCGAAAATGGACATTTTCTTCTTATAAAAGTAGTGTTTTTTACCAGGTATAGATTATGCTTTGGGGATTTTAGGTAGGTATATGATTATTCTATGTACATCGTACTATAGCTGTGTGTTCGCTAAATCCACTAGGCTTTGGTCCTGAGATTAGTTCTCTCAAAACCTGCTTATTAGCCTTTTTCTTCGATTTCTAGGATGTGATTGCCGGTTTATGTCTCGCATTGATCCTCATGATCCCCGTGGTTCCGATGGTCGACGCAGCTGATCGGTTTTGGCTGACCAGCCGATTTTCTCCCCTTATTCTGCTATCGCTAAGCATTCTCATAATCGCTTTTTACCCTAAAAGCAAAATTTGGACTCCCACCAGGTAACTCCGAGTACACCTAGTGAAGAACGATAGTATCTTTAGTCAAGATAATATCCTTAGTGCGTGGTGACATGGTCAAAGAGTAAAAATCAAGGAAATGTTCACTGGCTTCATCGTTCAAACGTGAATTCGAAGTAGAGACCAACATTTAAAATATCACTTTGAAACGCCATAAAAAGCTGGCAATTTTGCAAATTTGAAAAATTGTCCTGTGGTGACTCTCCTAGTTCTTTACTCTTTTACTTTCTGTCCTTGCACTGCGCCCCACTCTGTATAATATTTTAGACGCCATTTTGCTAAAACGAATCAGCAATACCTCCAAGTAGGGGCTGAGAATAGTGAACCGAAAATTTAAATGTTTCTAATTTGTGGTTGTGCCCCAGAAACTAGTACAAGTTGTTCATAATGAATGTAACTACCTAGTGATATTGTTGGTTCGTTTTAGCATAGAGGCTTCTGACTTTCGTCTAGTTTAATCATTTTTATTCTTAGATATTTCTCTACGTCGCATCGTGGGTAAACTAAATACCTACAAAGTCAACTTCTTATAGTTTTGAAAAATAAGTAGGCATCTACGTGCTGTGAGGAGACTTTTACTCCGTAACTTCTTCAATTTCGTTCTCGCCTAGTATTTTCTGTGAGTGGGAACACATGGCAATACTCCAGTACGATCTCCTGGAGATCCCATTTATTGGGAGTAGTTCAACTTGTAACATTTTACTCTGGTTTCTTTCTCGGAGCACCATTGACTCCATAAGTAGTGCCGTGTTTTTTCTATAAAAAACAAAATGTGGGAAAGTGTACGATTCTATACATTGTTCACTTTGTTGCTACCAACCATGCATAAGTTGTTGTCTTTTTTGCAGACAAGACACGACCATGATTATGAGCGTTTGTGTTGGAGTCCATTTAGGCGCCTGGACGAATTATCAACTCGGTATCATGTCAGCGCCGCTATCTCAACCGCCTTACGTTATCATTTGGCCTTCTTACGAAATGTGTGGTGCGTATCTAAAAACGGATAATTATCTTCAGCGACAATTCATACTTTTGAATCTACACTATTCATCTACTATTCCCACTACTTTCCAGGCACCTTTCAAAAAACCGGGGACAATTTCGACGGAAATCAAAATGACCGTGCCACCCCCCTACTTCTTTCAGTTCCCATATGTAATCTCATGGGGGCTTGAAATTGGCATGTTTAATGTTATTTTTCGAAATTTTTTAGTGCTCTTATTCTTGAAAGGAAGAGCAGAGAACTTATTAGAGAGGCACATTTTACCTTCGTTGTGCTTTAAATCACCTGTCAAATGCTCCAACCCCCTTCTCCCTAACCAGGAAAACAATTAGTAGGTATGCTTCTATTAGTTTGAAAGAATGTGAAATTTTAAGTCTATTTGATTAATTTGTATGTGAGAAATTCATGACTACTCTAACGACTAACAATATTTTTTTTTTAAATTATGCAATAGGCCCTTCTATGACTTGAAGGGAGAATTTTCAAAGAACTTACCTACTATAATTTTCTAGGATTTTTTTCTTCTTAATAGATTTTTTCATTGCCAAGTAAAATCGAATCAGAGTTGTATTATTTCTATGGTATAGATAGGTACCCGCCCAGGAACTTATCCGTCATTTTATGAAAACCTCACGGAAATCGATGCAGCCGTTCGAATGACAAATTGTCACGAACAAACCAGTAAACAGACAGACCTAACTCAATATATTAATTCTAGTAAATTTTTCCTTGTTAGCGCTGAAAGTTTTAGAAGCCTCTCCATGTAACGTCGCTGGTGATACAAAAATGATAGAAACGTTTACCCGTGGATTGGTCGCGATGGACCATCGATTCAAGATGTAGGAAGAAGATGCGAGTTTTCTGCTATACCTAGCCTTCTAACCTGGCCTGTGACTTTGCCCACAAAAACCATCAGAATCGGTGCTGATTGCGTGATTGAGTCATACACACACAGACAACAGACATTTGACAATTATATAGTAAGATTCTTACACCGTTTTCTAGGCTACAAGCCTGGAGTCCATATTCGAGAGCATTCGTTATTCATATTATTATTTTGATCCGCAGGGCTATTGGTCCTTCGAGCTGCTATAGGCTTCAGTTGCATCGTTGCCACGCGAGCTCTCTGCAAGTCAGCATCTTACGCCACCGTGTGCTTCCTACTTCGCCTTAATCAGTCAGAAGTCGAAACTACTGCCCACACAGCCCCGTCATCTGCCAAAAACACAGTCGAACTGTGTTACAAGTACATAACTTATGTCGCCTTAGGTTTCAATACGGTGTATCTTCTTCCGTCCGTTTTCTCGTTGCTTGGTATCGACCGACCTACATTTTATACTGAGATTTAACAGGTTGGAAACCAATTAATTAAATTCCTTGATACGTGCAATTTACGCTTAGGGAGAATCGTTTTTCATTATTATTCTAAAGGTTGAGTTAATTTTGGCTTTTCTAGTAATATGCACCACCGTTTTTTAAACCCTCGAAAAAATATAATATTGGTGCTTGAAATCTTAGTTCTTCCTATTACCCTAATTTCTCACGCATTAGGTATACCCATGACCTACATAGTAAGAGTGTCCCTCTAATGATTTTAGCAGAAATAACAAAGGAAATGTTTTTTTCGAACTTTTGTTCCAAACATGCTCACTACTAATGGATACATTTCAAAGAACATCACTTTAGAAGAGAATTATAATGCTTACTTCCAACCAGTAGCAAACATTACAAGCACTGTACAATTAGGCACCCCAGAAGAGGTATGTAGGTATCTACGTCAATTATTACCGTGATGAGCAGGTGCTTTTCAAATGGTTGACGCCTTGTACATTTCACAACGGACGTGACTGAACAGCATTGCGGAATCTATGATCAACGTTACCAGCACGTGAATCGAAGTGGCGTCTTCCCCTAGTGTCAGTCTGGCACCTCCACGTAAGGACAATTGTGAGCATCGCAGAATATTACGCCTGAATTTCAAGGTGAATGACCCAACGTTGCTGCCCATTTCTTGGTACCATGGTGACACCATTTATTGGCACCACGGTGCCATAAAAAATATTTCATTTACCTACAGTTAAAGGTTCATTGATGTGGTTGGGGTTTTTTGAGGTTGATTGATCCTCAAATTTCAACGTTTAGACCCTATTAATGGTAGGCCCAGTTGTGTGAATACCGGGTATTTTTCGGAATTGAAACCAAAATCCCCCCTTCCACCAATTTCCCAAACCATCCAAGGTATGAATTTCATTGTTATTGGATCAATATACAGTAGCCACTGCGCATGAGCAAACGTAAAAATCCTCCTAACATCAATCTCTCATTAAATGGTCTAACGCACGGATTTTTCTCAAAATTTCATCGTGACCGGATCTGTAGTAGCCACTGCGTATGCGTAAACGTGAAAATTTCCAAATATCAATCTCTCACACGGTGTATCAAACCGATTTTGCTCAATTTTGGTGGATAATCTAATGTTCTAAATCCCCCCCACCCCCTGAATCATAATATGAACATATTTCAATAAAATATGTACCTACACCTTGTCCCAGCGTTCGTGGCAGTCCGACTCCCTGAGGCCGACCGACAGTGCTGTGCTGATCCAGCTTCTTCCACCCCCTCAATCAACTCCTCGGGAATTGTGTTTTGTCTCCTCTATGATTACATTAGTCTACTTCGTTGAAATTACGGAATTGGTCATTATTTCAATAAAATTCAAATTCAGGGGGAAACTTTGAAAAGAACAAGTTCAAACACAACATGGTTTACAAGTAATTCAATTTAATTAACACATACTGTACATGCAATCCCATATACCAAAAATCAATTTACAGCCATGAATTAGGTGAGGTAGGGCAAGTTTGCATCTGACGTGGAATATAATATCAAACGGATTCGTTTATCAACTATTCTGTGGAATTTTGTATTTTTTTCGATTCAGGATTTTTCAACTAAACATTTACTTACTGCAGGAAGTACAATTCGCGCACTTGCCTCCCATTGGACAGCAAGTACGCGGCTCCTGGCGGCAAGTGCGTGGTACCTACCTAGTACGAGAATATGCATTTTTACCTCCAAAAATTCAAGGCAGAGAATTTAGGAACATGATTTTGGATATTTGTATTTATCTTAGGTGGTACCTACATCAAATAACTACCTAATAATTATTTATCAAGTACCTACCTATCCTCGTACTCTAGTTCCAATGTTCTTAAAATTTGCTAAAATAAAATGAAAGCAATTAGCATGAAAAAGTTAGTGTTTCGGAAGTCGCGGACCAGCTGTCAACTACCCTTTCAATTCCAGACTGGTGCTGCCACCATATTTGTATTTATCTTAGGTGGTACCTACATCAAATAACTACCTAATAATTATTTATCAAGTACCTACCTATCCTCGTACTCTAGTTCCAATGTTCTTAAAATTTGCTAAAATAAAATGAAAGCAATTAGCATGAAAAAGTTAGTGTTTCAGAAGTCGCGGACCAGCTGTCAACTACACTTTCAATTCCAGACTGGTGCTGCCTTGACAAAAGAAACACTTACGAGTTATTCTGACTCTCTGTATAAGGCTGCTGCCATGAAACATGGTTTTCACATCCCAAAAGTTCAAGAATCTCAAAACGAGATACATAGGTACCGAAAATGTAATGGTTGTAACAAAAATAAATTGTCGTGTGACATTAATAATTATAGTGTATTAGATTTCGATGAAATCGGACTAAAAGTTAGTATAGTTTTGCCCGGGACAAGGATTGACCACAGACAGGCCGACATACAAACAGACACGGAACCAAAGTTGTTCAGAAATCTTTAAAACGCAAAAAGCGAGTGGAAATTTTGATTTAGGACACTTTTCGAAGAAAATGAAGCTATTGCAATGGCT
>JAEMON010000007.1:18394881-18407312 GCA_030264115.1 Lygus lineolaris | reverse complement strand
AGAACCTTCTTTTAATTTTTTGTTGCTATTCTTACAAATTTTCAGCGGTTTATGACGTGAAAAATGTTATTATAATTCTTCGTGGTGCTACTCTTATAGAACATTTGCGCTGATTCAGTATATTCCTCATTTACCTATACTTACCTACAACATTTAATTTGATTTCCTCCACAATAAATAAACGACTAATCGCGTTTTTTGAATTTTGAAATGTATCCCTTTAGAGTGCACCAAAAACCAAAATTGCTGGCCAACAAACTCATCCTTTTGATATTTATTGACATTTTGAGTTTGTTAGACCGTCTCTTTGGTCAAGTGTTTCCGTTCCCGTACAGTAAATTTTCCGAAATTTGCCTACCTACAAAAGTTTTTTGGAGCCATTGCAATGATTTCATTTTCTTTGAAAATTCGCTAAAACCAGGAATGTTTGCTATCTACATTGTTCGTGTGTATTTACAGTTTTTATTTTTCTTCTCCAAAGGTTCAATAATTTAGCTTTTCTCCCAGATCTCATGATTCGTTGTCCATTTTTGCTCTTATTCACTTGAAGCTTTTCCCTGTATTCCTTTCCGTGACTCCTGTCTCTTTGAATTGCTTCCTCGTGTTAGACTCAGCGTGGGCTCGATCCAAATATCCGTGGGGGAGACGAGAGAACAGGATTATGCTTTCATTATATGTATCAGCGGATATGATATTGAATCCCACTATGCGACAAGTCAGAATAATTCACACAACACATAAATATACATGCAATATTATATGCATAAATATACATGCAATATATATGCATTTCGGTTCACTATTATTCTCAAAAATGAACTATTTGAGCAAGAAAAAATTGTATGCACAACCCTTCCTCAAAATTTCAAGGTAATATTTTGAGTCAGAACCATGGATCTACATTTGACCCTGACATTCTAGACTACGGCACCGGTAGTCTACGACATAACTTCTTTTGACGAGAGTTGAATCTTGGGAGAAAAAGTCCAGTTAATGTTAATTTGTCCCCTGAAATTTCAAAACTGCCTCTTCTGCTGTTTGGACGATGAATATTAATGCATCACGACTTATTCAAATTTAAACCCACGCACGACTCTGAGGATGAAGATTTACTGACTCAATTAAGTCAAGTCCCTTTTCGAAAGATGTTCGTCCCTTCTACCGGAAAGTAATGTTATATTGTTTATGCATGCTTTATCTTCACTATAGTATTACTCAAAATCGCCCGAAATAGCTTATATTTTCTTTCAAACCCACTGTTACTGTATTCCTACTGTATTCTATTTAGTAATATAAATATATTCTTTACCCACCGACTATTTTCGACTCCAATGAGCGAGGCCTTCGGATAAGTATAGAGGGAGCTACTGGCGGGTTCTCTTCTACTTCTACAGGAGAAGATGATGAGCTGCGAGGAGAGATTGTCTCGACTCTTTGCACCTCCTCAACCTCTCAAGTGGAGGAATAATTTGCATCTTGTAGATGACCTGTGAACAGTTGAACTTGATCTCGGATGGAGTGATACGGTTCTTCTTTACCCCAGATGACTAGGAGCATCCATTGGATCCAATCCTTAACCTATCTAGGACGTGGACTGCCATCTTGTAATCCACCGACGAGAGCAGGGCGGAGAGAACTCAGACAAGATTGTCTAATTACTCAATACTGTGATTGGGTACTTGATGTCTTCCTTTTTCCTGCTCTACATAATACATTTTACCACATCCGTTGCATTCATAAATCAAATGATCATCACTCGATGATATGCTATCACGATCAGCTCCCGACCTTCATGCCTGGGTAGGATTTTCCTATTTTGATGGAGCTTCTCCCCATCAGATTTCCTGTTCCCGTTCGCCAAGTTCATCAGGAAGTCGCCTGCCGAACGTGTTCCCCGGTGTGAGGAAGCGCATGCATTACCCCGCGCATTAGCAATGCATTACAATACCCCTCACGCTTATCAAATAGCCCTTCCCCATTGAATGGGCCCTCCCTCTGGTCATTCTCTCCGCATTGAGGCCTGTTCTAATAACGATGGAGATTAGGCCTACCTTAGTAGCGCTTTATGCGTTTACGCGAGCCTTGGCACTATGATTTGTAATGTACACGAATTTGTGCTCTACGTGTGTCTATGTTATTCATGTACAATGCCCAAACGCGAATAGGTTTCCAGTTATCGGACATTTAGTGTCAGATTTGTTTCTGATCGGAACATCTCACTCGGTCTTTTTGTCTCGGTAGGACATTAAATTTCAAATTTACATGTCTTGATCGTTCTTGCAGTGCCAAGTGTATAATAATGGTAAATGGTAACGCACTTGAAACAAGCCATATTATTTGACACATTGGTCAGATGGGCTCATCTACAAAAGAATTTCGTCAACATTTTGCTAGAACGGATCATGCTTTAGCCATGATCTAACTACTCGGAAATGTCACACAGGATTGGAACGCGGATTCGACACCAAAGTAGCGCATGATTTGCTGATGATTCTCTAGTACAACCAATCATTGCTAGGGAAAAATAACTTCTCCATTTTTCATCCCTCAAAAATCGTTCACTACTCGCTGGAACGCTCTAAATTTATTACACATGATACCAAACCTCATGCTTCTAATTTCCCCCTCCTTCCACATCCTTCTGTGAACTGCTGGAACGTAAGTATACAAACTAAGTTGGTTGGAGTATTCAGTTTGACATTGTGATACGTACCTTCACAATATAGAACCACGCTAGTGGAAGTGACGAGTGTTCCACCTCTGTAGAGGAAACAACGGTTTTCCATCAGTTGGTTGTCGAGCACATTCAGTTGAGTTGAGGGCTACGGTTGTACACGAGATCGTATTGTTCAAGGTTTTTAAAACGGATAATGTCATGATTTCGATGAACCGTCATAAATTGGTTGTACGCTACGTCGGACTGTGAGTCTATTATGCCCATAATATCATTCGCCGCCCTCAGTGCTGTTGGAATCAGAGAGTTATGTAAGAGGTCGCGAGCTAACGATCCCTGGAAGAATTTTTATAGGTTTATTGAATACGAGAATAAATTCTGTCTCAGCGATTGTCTTGTATAAAAGAATGGGAATTCCATACATAGTTTCGTCACCTTTGATAAAGTCAAAAATTAATTTATGATTGATCCACGCTATTTTATCTCGTTTTTTTCCAATACCTATTTCTCAATGGTTAGTCACTAAAATCCCGTGATAATATTCCGAATCTAACTTGAATGTCTAATGATATTAATGAGTGTTGAATTCTATCATTCGGGAAACAGAATGACAGGGCTGTAAATATTTAATCGGTTTGAAATTTGGGTGGATTTGGTCTTAATGTATTTTACAACGAATAGAGTGGAAACTCATCTTTTTTACGTTGTGGTAGATATTTCCAGAGGTCTTGAGAATGTGTGCGATGTTAATTGAAATTGCCTGAATTTTTTAATATACCTACATTTGCACCTAGGAGCATGGGCAAGGGTCTCGCAATTTCGTTTTGAACGTTTTAATCAAACTTCGTAGTTCAAACCTGATAAATAGGTCTCTAGGACCTCTCAACCGGCCACCAAATCTGCCGAAATCAGTTTATTCACCTAGTTCGAATTAGGTATTCTAAAATTGTTGGGTGAATTTTGATTAGTTCCCTGCGATCGTTCCGACAACATTTCTGAACTTACAAGTGTTCTTTGTTCGGGCAACTTGTTTTCCTAGCTCATGAGTAGGTACTTGGATGTTTCAAATAAACTTATTTTATGTAGGTACATAGTTGGATGGATTAATTTCACTCCATTCCGTAGTAATCCAGTGTAGAACCCAAACTGCCAACTTGGAATTCGGTTTTAGCTCTCCTACTAGTTGAAATAGGTCCTTGCCCGTGGGGCAGAAACCTCGTTCACATTGTTGATCCAGGGATGAGCCACGTAAGATGTTATCGAGCCTGAGGAAACAAAGGACACGCGCCTCGTCCAGGGTACACCCCACAACGCTGCAGCCCGCCCTATCAATTTCGACCGATTCAATTATGCTTTTGACAGGTCCCCTCTATCAATAAACTTCGAACCCCAGTTTGGCCGTAGGCTGTGAAACTTTCAAGAATGTCGTAGAAGCTTCAAGGTCTTGAACTCCTATGATTTTGCTTCAAACTACCTACCTCCTCCTGTAGAGGAAGAGAAGATCTCAAATCTAGGAGGAGCTATTCAATGAAACGTGATCGTATCCGCTATTAGATGGTATAGAGATAGCAGCGCTTGAACAAAAATGGAATTCCAAAAACGAAAACCGGTTGCCTCTATTAAGAATTGAACACGAATAGCTACTTTTGTACTTCAAGGCTTATCTCCTCGATACTTCATCGAGATCTGGTTAATTATTGCACGTTGAATAGAACTTTAAACTATTCAAATATATTATTGTCTAGTGTATGACCAGTAGGCAGTTCCAGTGGGTCAGAGAATCAGACTTTAAACGGTGGTTTCCTATTGACCCTTCAAGGGCAAAACAAAGGGTCGGACCTCAGCCAATTCCCGTCATTTTACTATCGAAAAAAAATCAAAAAATCAATGGAATTTTGTATTGGCTTTACTTCATTTCACTTCTAATTACTCTGCAGCCTCCTTCAATCAAGAGTGATGATAAAAATGAGTAATGAACAGAAATGAATCACCAGAACTCTGTCCGAATTCCCCTTCTGTTGTACGGTTGTCAGTAACAGAAAAGTTGCCGTTTCTCGTTCGTTTCTCCCGCGGAAATTCGTTCCCTAATGTCTCGGCATAATAATGCCTGCCGTAAAACAGACGTAAAAAAGTCAATCTTGGGATTTACTGTTCTCATACTCAAAAATAGCGTTTTGAGGTCCGTTTCCAGGTGTTTTGTATTGCTCAACATTCTGTTTCTTACTCGCCCGTACCCAGAGTGCTACAAAAGCAATATGAAACGAATAAAGCACTAGTTTTTTGCTTTCCCTCTTGCTTCCATTTTACATCCTGGAGATAAAAATCAAAATCTAGAACTCGTAGCCACTCCAATTCCATTCCTCGGTTTAATATTTGCCAAAATACTTTATAGGTATGCAAAAGAAGTTTGTTCTACGTAGTTTGTAGAAAGTTAATTTCGCCTGAACCTTATTTGATTACAAAATTAATGTGTAAAATCAGGTTTTGTTGTTCTTTACCACTTGGACTAATGAATTGTACTCTGAGGGTTGGTAAAAAAGTAAATACTCAATTCTAGTTTCGACTAATAATTTATTGATCTTCTGGGTTATAAATCAACTGAGACATTATACACATTACGGCTTGTGACATGTTAAAATGATGTAAATGTCTTGATGATTTGAAAATACGATAATGATTTGAAGATACTCGTAGTTTACCTCGCCAGGGATAGAAACATCACACGAATTTGATGACCTCATCCATCCTATGACACCAACATGAAAATGAAGAATTTTACATAGCACACGAGAAGATTAATAAATTAGTGGAATCGTCGGCCAAGACTTTGATTTCTAACCATCCCTGTTGCGCTGTTTATACTTCATTTGTCAAAATTGAATAATTCACTTACAGGTGGTACATACCTGCGTCATCTTCTTTCTCTATTTTGAATTTTGAATACATCTCCATCAAGCAGCATTCATGTACATATTAACACCTATTTGCTGAGGGGAGTTGATGGGCTGTTTTGTACATGTACATCCGCCTGGAAGTGTTGACAATAATGACCTGTAGGCAATTCGTTGCGTTAATTTAAAATAGATTCTTGGCACCCAGATTAACTTTATATTTAACACACTCGAAACGGTAACATCTTGTTTACTGATGATATCAGTAGCGAATCGGGTGCTGTAATTTTTATCGGAGTGTGATGCTCCAATGAGTGCCTTCAGGAACAGAAAAAACTCTGCCCCATATAATTGCATGTTGTTATTGAATTGAATAGGAATGTACGCGTGACGATCATTCACTCATTTGTAGCAATGGGGAAATATTTTTTATCAAAGTGTAAGACTTTTGGTTTATTATTCGTACTTTGAAGAAACCTTTGGAATCGAGCTATAACGAGAATTTTTTAACCCCCACTCGAAATGTCATAATTTTACTACCAAGATAGGTACATAAAATCCAAAAAGTTCCATTCATGCAGCATGAGTTGATGGGCGAATTATCAAAGAATGATTTTAACCGAATTGGTTGGTGATTCTTATAGAAAATTGCACGCTGATTCCGAATGTACCATAATTTATGTTCGTATGTTTAAGATGATAATTTACTCCAAAAACCTCAAAAAACACGTTTTTAAGCGATTTTTGACTCTTAAATATAATAATAACTCTAAATAAATATAGGTATATATTACATATAAAAAATTGTTAAATTTCAATAGTTTTAGAATGATCTGAAACGGATTTCCATGGAGGCAATTTTCAAAAATTTGCATTACTAAAATTTTGAAGCCATTGCAATAGCTTCATTTTCTTCGAAAATTCGCTAAAAGCAAGAGGAAATTTTGATTTTGTAGGGCACACATTTTTTTATTTCTTGCACGAATACCTCCCTACCTACCCCCACTACCGTAGTAGGTAGGGGGGAAGCAAAGTGTATTGCTCGGGTAGGCACCTGCAAAAAAGAGAGAGCGTGTTCCAAGTCCAGATTGGTGATATTAATTTTACCTATTCAAAATAACCCCAACTGTCTGGTACAACTAGCAGAACTGATATCTCATGATTACTAGATAGTGATCGTAGGGTTTGTGTTTGGTGCTCATTATTTAGGTGCATTGTAATATTGTGTCGAATGATTCTATAGCCAGGAAGAGCTGTGATCGGGGAGGCTTTTGAAAAAAATATAATTTCATGAGTCTTTTGTTGCACCGATCTTCAGTAGTTTCCGGATGTATACATTCTCTACAATTTTAGGCCGTGACCATTATAACCCTGAAATGTCATTCTTTGGGTTGTGCCTAGCCGGATGTCACAATCAATTCAAAAGCATTCTTGCCTTTTATTGAGTATACTTACAGATGCAATGGTGTTTTTCTTGATAATATTTTATGAACACGAAGGTTGTTGACATAAAAATGTCGAATATAGTAGAAAGTTGAGTGGTAGCTTGATGTAGGAGACTGACATGTTTTGTTTATTTTTTCCTATAAGTACCGAGTGAATCATTGAAATCAAGCAAGAATAACACATCACAAACCCTCACTAAATGACATGGACTTAGAATCCTTGCCCAATGGACCCAGTATGAATGGACCTAGAATGGACTAAAGAACCTAAATGAACCTAGAATGAATGGATAGAATCCTAGGCTTCGAGGTCCATGCTAAATGATGTTTTCGAACTTTAAAAAGGTAGGTAGTTTAGAATGTGTTAAATCATATTTTTGTAATTCTCGAACACAAACCGTCGAAGTTCGCTGTACGTCCTTTGGCTTTACGTGACGTAGATGAAACATCCGGTCTAGAATTTGAAATCCTTTCAAATCGCATATAATCTATTAACGGTAAAAATTCTTTCCCTTCCTCTCATAGAATGTCGAGAAACATACGTTTTGTGCGTTTGTGCCATCGAGTAATTTCCAGTGTTCCAAGTCGATAGCCGTCTGTCAGGAAGAACCCATCCTCAAGAACAAATGCCGGCATGTGTACCTATCCAATCACCCTCACAGTAATTGCATGCCTATTTTCCGCAACACCTCCTCACAGATTATGGTGATTGGCTCTTTTCATGAATTGCTCCCGGCAACGCACGTTCGGTATCAAACTCGTTCTTCATCCACCTCTCATCTCGTAGACCAAGATCAAGATTGGATGTTTGTTTTCTCCGTTTGTAGACTGCCATTCGAGACTAATTTCAAGTTAACTGGTGTCTTTCCGATTTTTGAGTGTTAGAAAATTCAATCAAAATTGATTGAATTCAATCCTTAGGTATATAATTGATTCCGAATTCATAAAAAAAACTATCCAGTCCTTTCTGAAATGATTTTATCCCCACTCCATAGTATAATAATCGCCAATTGGCTATTTATGTATCCTATACTATAATAGTCAACGGGATAATTACGTGTGTATGTAGCAAATATCCTGAGAACGGCTCTGACGATGTTGATGCAATTTCGTATATCCCCTTCTCTCGCTTGTAGTGTTTTGTGGTGACTTGATAAGTTTCATTTACACCTTCTCCGTGCCAAAATCTTTGAAGCTCGATAAGCCCCCGCTCTTTTAGGCGAAAATTTCGAGGTAGCTCGGTCTTTCTTCGTGAGGATTGTGTTCGGGGTGTTCCGGCCGATCCTTGTTGTTTACATCTTTTCGGGCGATCCACATGTTCAAGAAAAGGACATAAAAAACTATGGCCCGGTTGGCTACAATGTCGCTATTTCGAACCTACGCCTGTTATAGAGTTCTGCCTCGAATGTAATGTCCTTCCGCTACCATTTGCTCTATTGTTTCCTCTATCTGTTCCTTCTGTTTGTCTGTGGATCCATTCAGGTAAACATACCTGTCTACGATTGGGGGACAGTCACTTGACAGCTCTCCAGGTAAGATAGACGCAGGATGTTGTAAATTTGGCCATTCCCTGTACTATGACGGTAAATGCTATCAACTATGGAATTCTTCCTATACGTGTGTTAACTCGGTGCCACCGGCTCTCTCGCTGGCACCGGTTAACCTCCTTTCCAACATTCTGGAGATCTACCTTAGATAACTAGTAGGTCCTTAGGTAGATACTACTAAAAACCTGCTGGATGGATTCTTCTTCTTCATAATATCTCACTTAAATAAAATGCTTAAGATTTCGAGCCTGACTCTCAGGCCTCCAATTTCAACATTTTTCCGGTCCATCACATCTCATACTGGATTAAAATTAATGTAGCCAAGATATTGTGCTGTACCACCTCTCAAGAAGGGAGAAAGTTCAGACCCAGCCAACTATCGCCCCATCTATCTAATCAATGTAGTAGCGAAGATATTTTTTGAAAAGCCTTTATTTCCATGGATGACCGAAGTACAACTTTTTTAGTGTCCAATTTGATTTTGAACGTATCCACTTTGACTTCGACAATGTCCAATTTGGTTTGGAAAATGTCCAATTAGGTTTGGAAATGATATACCTAATTTATTATTTCTAATTCGTTCACATCCGTGCTTTATCAGTTCAAACTATTCCATCTTTCTTCTGTTATCTACTTCAATTTAGATCATATGACATTTCATCGACTGATTTTTCTTCAGCTCGTCGACGTCGACCTTCCTCCATGTAGGACAGAAAACGTCCATGGGCTTATCGACCGTCGCGAACGATTATCGTCACGCTTCAATTCCGTAGGGCGCCGCTCGGATGTCTGCGGGATGGCGTGAGAATTACAGCTCCAAATAAAAGCGACTGGGAGACGCCTTGTGCAATGTTCCCGCCCTGGGTTATGAGGTCCCTCTTGTTTGTCTGACATTACATCGTGGAATTAGTCGCCGTTTATCTGAGTTTAGGTTCTATTTGCGTGGGTTTCATCTCTGTTGTTATTCTCACGCTTCATTGTCGGACGCCTTTGTTACACACCCGGGAAAGAATGACTATAAATATGAAGAAATTCAGGATTAAATTGTCGACCTCTTACGGACTGATTCTTACAGTCCTTAAACAGCAAGCTGTAGTGACCTGCTTGACAGATTTTTTTAAGATACCTACAAAAAAATGTCTAGCCCCGAATAACTTTGTGTGCCCTAGAATCCCGTTTACATCTAACGGGTTAAAATCACCAGTAACCGATACGTTTACAATAAAGTCGAACCCTGGAAGTTAAGCCTGCATAGGAGTAGGTCATTTTGAAAACCTTGAGTTATGTGCGTTACGAGTAGGAGGACCTTGAACCTTGAACTGTGGGTCAGGCGAAGAACAGGAAGAGGTTTTGAGTGGGAGACTAGAGAAAAATACGTGTGTCATACGAACTTGCAGTCTTTCTGATGACTCACATTTTGCCTAATTTGAATGAGTCAATTCAATACATCATGTCCAGTGCAGCAGAGGGGATAAATTGTATAGTTGGAGAGCCTCTTGTGTCGGTACTGTAGAGATGCCTCTTTTACGGTATTTTTCTCCCCTTGAACAGATTTCAATCATACTGCCATTGCTAGTTGTAGCTTACCTTCTTGACAATGATTATTTAGGTGCTATGTGTCCCGAAGATATCCATATCACCACTCTTTGATTATTCTAGTCCCACATTCACCTTGTAAAATTTACAAGGCTTACAATATTACATGCTTTTGAGATGATTGACTTAGTCGTTAACGTTACGCAATTGTAAACAGTAACTATGTCCTTGGGTTTTCCTGAATCATCCTGAATGTAAGTACGTATTGTGAAGACACACAACTTCAACTTCAACGTCATTTACTTGGGGGTTTCGCTTCCAAACAATCGAAGGATTGTATTGACCTCACTATA
Organism: Lygus lineolaris; assembly: GCA_030264115.1. Classification (NCBI taxonomy): domain Eukaryota; kingdom Metazoa; phylum Arthropoda; class Insecta; order Hemiptera; family Miridae; genus Lygus; species Lygus lineolaris. Next base: position 18,396,866 of record JAEMON010000007.1, on the reverse strand, counting down.
CAATTTGGTCCTTGGATAGGCTCTCTGAGCGAGCTGAACGTTTATTTTGAGTGCTAAGATAGTAAGTAAATCAGGAATAAAATGAACGTGTCATCTGAATTCTTCTTACCTTCTCAGTAGATAAGTTTAAAAAAACCTCTTGCTAAGAATGTCGTTTTTTGCGCGTCACGTAAAGAGCACAGTTCGACCTTTCTTCGCTTTAATCATTTTACCGCCTTGAAATTGAGGACGCTGACTTGGCCTGGTTGATACTATCCAGGACCTCGAGAAAGTTTCCGAGCAAATCTATTCTGACATAGGATAGTGTTTTGCTGACTTGAACTTGTGATTCAAGAGCTCTTCACTCAAAACAAACTTGTTTATCAGAGTGTTGTTGTATTGAACTTCCCGCTTTGTTGACCCAGTTTCGATAGCAATGTGTTATAAGTAATATAGTTCATACCTGTATCAATAGACGCAATTTTAACTACCTACGAGTATCTACCTAAGTAAGCACGAAGTAGAAAATCGCCTTAAACATTCAATATCTTGAGATGGTTCAAGTTCGAATGGTCCCAAATTCTAAATCAAGATGATTAACAATTACTCCTTCGAAGTGACATTCGATATGTTCCGACCATTAAAAGGATCTGGTTCACTTCCCCAGTAATCCAATGTATTCTATTCTAGCTTGGTTGTCTAATACTCCTGCAAAAGAAGCAGCAATAGCAGAAGTAGTAAAATCTATTTATGGTTCATAAAACATAAATTTATTATTATTAGATTGAAATAAGTATAATGAATTTCTTATTGAAGGAGGCAAGTGTTTCAAGAGATGGTTTTTATTCCTAAGTTAGTCGTAATCGGATGTAGATATTCACTGCAGGCGCAAACATGAAGTCCTTGCAACACGCATAACTTCCCCAATTTCATGTAATTTCGACGAAATTAGCAGTGTTGATATTAATAAATTTTAATGATCTATACGATCATGATATATGGATACTTGGAAGCTATGTGCCACACCCACTTGGCAGACATCGCAAAGTACTACTTATACAGGTTCTGTGCACAATATTATTCCTAGATATCCGAGAATCGTATTTTTGGAAAGTTTCCCTTGAATTGTTCCATGGATCCTCCTCACCCTCAGTCCCTCGACCATCTGCTGCCGCCTTATGGGCGTGGAGGGCTGCTGCACCCTAAGCCAACTATTATTGGCACAGACAAGGATAATAATAGTGTTTGGTACCAGTTCTCTAAAATTTGTTTCTTGATTTCTATTGAAATGGTTTATTAGCTTCTCAGGTCCTGAATATCATAGTGTGATGTAGAGAATTTGAAGGAAGAACTATAATCCAAATCAAGTACATATTCTGAATATCTTTGGTCCTACTCAACCCCATTGTAATTTCCCCGTATTTTTATTTTTATTATAGACTCCTGTAGGATTCATGAGTACTACTGAAACATGTCCTCATATCCGGATGAAGTTATGAGGCCTACAGGTACATTACATAGTTTAACGTCAAGGTTTAAGGTGTTTCAATACAGCTGTTAAAGGTGAATGGATATACTCCAATTCCTTATCTTGTTCTACTCAGTCCACCTCAGCTACCTCAACCCTGCGCATTATACCCTAAGAAGCTATCTGAACATCTCTCCCTGGGTTAGCAGGGATTTATTAGGGGACACTTATGTAATCCTCATGTCAACGCGTTGCTTCGACAGTCAACAGGCAGTAACGAATTCCACGTTCTCGGCGTGCTTGAAATTGAATTGGTAATCTCTGTTTCGTCTCGTTACCCAAACAGTGAGGCTACTTCAAATGTAGAACAGTCTCCGTATTTTGTCTCACTCCTTCCCATTTTCGCTTGCGCCTTTGTCTGTTGGGTCCATAGCTGTATTAAGAACCACTTTGAACTGAATGTCGAATGTGTTAAGCTCCACGGTGGACGCTTTTAAGTGAAAACCTACAATTTTTAGCGAATTTTCGAAGAAAATGA
>JAEMON010000007.1:18381884-18394871 GCA_030264115.1 Lygus lineolaris | reverse complement strand
GTTGCGAAAATTGGTTTTACGCCGGCCAAAGTGACGACGGGTTGAATCCTTTCATCGAGATTTGATGGGTGATCATCCCGACTCCATTTCCTGTTTCTCCTTGACATTCATGGCCTTAACAAACTAACAGAGAAAATTGCTGTCCTTCCCAGAGCCGATGTCAATGTCAACGATCTTTTATAACCCAACCTTTTGGGTTCGAAAGCAATTACCTGCTCAAAACCTTGGAGATGCCAAGTAACCAGGCACGATCCTCACACCGCAATATAGGCCACTTGAAAATCTACCGAACCGGGCACACTGCTCCTTGATATCTCTATGAGAAATGATTCCGAAATGGCGGTTCCCCTTTGGTCGTTAAAAGCTGAAGATCGTCCTTGAGGGCGGAGGTAGGTGTAGAAAACGTGGAAGTTATATCGATCCAAATTTTTAGGACCCCTTTCAAAGAAAATCCTGTGGTCTGGAATATAATTCCCTTTCAGTTATCCGTCCCTTGTGAATCTTCGTTCCACCATATCGACAATGAGTGCGTAATTGGATCCTATTGGAGTAATTAGATTTATTTCAATGATGTGCTCTGCACTCACCCTTAAATTAGGTTCTAATGTGGAATAATGTTCTTGTTTTCTATTTCTGAATAGCTGTTCTGACACGCGTAATCACTACAATTTTGATTGTACTCTCCATTTTTCGTTACATAGCTTTCTTAACAAAGTATTTTCTTGCGTTCAGCACCGATTTTGGGACTTGGATTTCCTTTGTCTTATGGAGTTGAGCAATCATGAAATCCTGTAATATTTATCCCACCATACACGAAAGAAGCTGATAGACAATGAATTGGACCCAAAGATTCAAATGGTTGCGGATCCATCAAAAGATGAATGGTTTGAACTGTAAATTAAGCCAAAGTACTCTGCTTACTCACTTTCACTTGGTAGATGGTTTTGGTTCTTATATATAATGTACCTAGCTCGTGTTTCTAATTATTGCCAAATTGTAAAGTTGCTTTTTGTTTGTTGTATTTTTTCTGGACAGATTGTTGAGCTTTGTTTAGAGAATAAAAATCACACCATTTTTCAACTTGTTCAAGCATGTTTTGCTTGTCAAAGTCAAAAATTCTCTTTGTTCTCTTGTTATCTATTTTAGGTAGCATCTTGTTCCTGATGTCTAATTTGGGAACTTTGAAACTGTATTTCGTTTTTTATTGGTTCTGTTAGAGGTTTGTTTTTGTATTGGTTGAAAGTACATTCTTTTGGTATAAGCAGAACGTCACGTGAAACCCGCAACGACAAATGCATTTGATTGCGACACTCATCACGGATTTTGGTATCTGTATGTCAGTGACCTAAGGTCAGCCAATTTATTATTATCTACACGATATGTTTGACGGTTTGTAGAACCTAATCTTGGACCTTTATTCTGTCCCGTATGTATCGAGTTCCTCAATTTCTAAGGAGCTCAATGTCCCGTAACAGAGTTGTAAAAATGACCGGAAATGAGATCACCTTCTTAACGAACTGGAACCGACAATCCTGTATCAACATTCGGCTATGAAGGTTATGAGTACTGATTCGTTTTATTTTACTGAAGTTTTTTCCAGATTTTTATTGATTGATTAATTCTTGTTTCCAGTCAATCAGTCGAATAACATTAGCCACTGACACACACACACGCACACAGTAGTCACTGTTCACAACTAACAATTTAGAATGAAATAGGCAGGCTTCCTCTATAAATGTACTAGTTGGAGAAAAAAACATCATGTTACCTACAGGATTCTCTGCCAGCTCTGTCTAGTGGACAGGGTATATAAAACACAATCTTCGGATAATACTCAAGTTTTTAGTACCTTCCTACAATTCTTCCTAAAGAACTTCAAAATTTCATTACCTCTAAATTTGAGTTTACACCTACCTCCTTTCATTGGCGCCTGTTTCCCGTAGATTGTTCGCCGTCCAACACCTGGCCGGTTACAGCTTTAAATTGAAATGCTCTACATCAAATCAATATATGAAATAAATAATTTACTGTACCTACCTAGAGAGTAGCTGATACCACATTTCATATGTACAGTAAAATCTATATAAGATTTTCTGAACAATATTTTTTAAAGGGAGATTTGTCCATCTTTTGTGAAACTGTAACAGGTGTGGATCATCGACAAAGTTAGAAATTCGTATTGAAAGATTTGTCACGATTTTACTGTGAACCATCTACTTATAGCGTTCTCATTTAGCGTTTGAACAAGAGACGATAATGTCAACAGCTCATTGTGACGGAAATACCCGTTAGCATAATCCTTCAAATTCCTATTGTATAATTCATGGTGTAGAGCTCCCGTTCTCTCCCTGCTGAATTGATTTCACCTTCGTTTATACCTGCGGATAAATCTGAAGATAGCTTCCTTCGTAAAAGCGCTATGTAAAACTTCGTTGGGTGTAGACTCAGTCTGTCGCTTTGTTTCGGATCAAGTTTTCAATTCCTTCGACAAACATTGGCATACAGGCGATAAGAAGGCCAGCAAGAATCTTTAGTAAGTACCTTAGGTAGGTACGTACGTACGCACCTACTAGTACATTCACTACAAGACATTTCTGGCTTCCCAATTTGTCCGAAATGAATCTGTTCTTTGTTTTTTTCCCCCTGGTGAATTATTTATCGTTGACGGTCAGTTATAATAGGAGTTCTGACAAAAACTGGAGCTGGTAAAAAACACATCGATTTGAGCATGACGCTCCAAACCTTGTTGCATATTGATACGGTGTTCAGTTCAATAAACTGATTTGGTATCGTTGGAAAAAATTGAAGTAGCAATGATCAACGTTTGATCGAAATAGGTACATGTTTTTCCAGGGATTTTGAAGTAGCACGGATTCTGATACCGTTAGGTACTTGAACTTAAAGTAAGATGGATAATAATAATGATGTTATTAGGAGAGTATTCCACGGCCACGAAAGATCTGGACTTCATTCCATCGGTCGATGTGGATTTTCGAACTTATTCAAATATTATTCAACTTTACTAAAACTATAAATAATAGTGAAGAATGCATGTACCTATATTATAAACGTGCAAGCACGCCATAAAATGAACAAAATTTTTATAATAGTACCTACCTATGGTTCAGTTAATCTGAAAATTTTGATATTGTTGGTCGAAGGGCGTGGGACTGAAGCTGGAATTACAGATAATATTATGGAGTGGGCTATTTTGGTAGGTTTGTGGCAAAACAAAATGTGTTGAGACTTTGGAGGTAGGTCAAAAAAAGTAGGATGAGTTGTAAAACCCTCAAAGAATGAATAGATAAGGACGGCGTCGAGATGGACAAGCTTGAAGGTATCGGACTAACAGGAGCCCAAGAAACGTGAAAGATGAGAACAGAGATATCAATGAGCCACTCCCGATTCATTTTGAAAAGACTTCGGGAGTGAGGCTCGAAGGGTCAACAAAGATAACTCAGGTTTGATAATAAAAGGCTCCGTGGAGTGAAGGGAAGGGAAATAAACAAAGAAGTTGAGAGTTAACGGTACAGGAGGTTTCTGACTGCCTTGCCTCCTCCCCAGGACAGCACTCTGCAGCCTTCGAGATCCTCCATTCCTGTGGTTCGACGGGTTCACTCCCTGGTCTCCTGGAAGGGGTTTCTACTATAGTTTCACCTCATTAAGACACTTCACATCCAACGGTGGAAACGTCTTCACGACTCATTTTCAACAGAGTTCACGGCTCGGTTTCCGAGAGGCGCCAGAGACAAAGAAAACGCTTCTTCAACGCAGGGAGAACGGGAATTACCCAGGGAAATACTTTCCAAGAACAATTTTCGCATTTAGCTGGTTCAGATAGTTATAGGAGTTTTTATTAACTAATGTTGCCGGGATAAAAAACCTGTAAAATAACCCTCCTGCATTGATTAGGTACTATCACTCGTGTCAGTGTCTGTCTGTGTCTAGTTGGCCTGTGACAAAGTATGTAAATTTCCACGTGCGAATAAAATCCAGCTGCTACATAGCCTAATTTATCTGTTTGCGTGGGATAGCGAGTTTCACTTTTCAATAAATGAAGCTGTGGCACAGGTACCTGCTAATCGTATGAAGTTGAAATAAAAATGACAACTTTTCTATTCAAAAGAATCCATTTCACCGTGAAAACCGAGAAGATTTTACCAACAAAACAGTTTTTGAAGTAGGACGGGTGCGAATCGGTAAGTGGACATCGCTTCGTGACGCATTGTGAATGAATAAATCGTGTAAATACACCTATATTAATATAGGTACTTAGTAGAATTATTTATTCAGAAACAGTTTTACTCGTATTTGTGCTCTCAAACATTTGATAAGTGACGGATAATTGTCTATACCATTTGAGTAGACTACTCCAACAAAAATATCGACGATTTCCATTTGGAAAAACCAAGTTAGTTTATTACTATTGCACACGTTTCCATAACATTATCGTACAAAAATATAATTTTGGATTCTACGCAAAATCAAGTAGGTATGGAATTGTACGTGTCAAAAAATGTTCAATTTGTTCGAAAAATGGTTTGATGGTAGATAATAATCTGAGGGAAAATCATCCAAATGAACAATTTTTTTTTGTATAGGTCGTATACGTTATCAGCCTATCATGTAAAATTCAGTCTTCGAGATTCTTGAAAGTTGTTTACCTATTTCACATCGATCTTCGTTTGAATTTTATTTTTCTCCAGTAGATAAATTCAAAGATCTTCAACACTTCTAGTTGTTGGAAGATGATTTCGCCCTTCATTCTTGTTTTTGTCCACTTTCAGCGAAAAATTCGTTAGAGTTACCTTGCCACTCGTTTTCGGGAAAACAGAACGTTGCGCTTGTTATGACCATTCTTTTTTCAATCCAATCGGACTTACAAAAACCTTAATGTACGAGTATGTAAGCATGATTAGTAATACTTATAGTTATGTGGAAGTAATTATTCTTCATTTTGCTACATGTTGTGCTGTTCATCACAATGTAAACCTGTAAAAGGAACTGAGCTGTTTGATGCTCTGTTACTCTCCTAATTGTTTATGGAGTCTGCATTCTCGGCTTTTAAATCGGCGATTCGCCGCGCTCTGATGCTCACAAGACGAGCCCGGATGGAATTTCTTTGTTGACACGAGCGGTTGTTCTCGCTTCGATCCTCGAAGCTAGACGGAGCCGTCAGCTCATTTTACAAGACACGGTAATCTGAAAAATGTTCTTATTGAAAAATGACTAGTTGGGTTCATTTAACAAATCCGTGAATTTGTAAAGGGATTGGTATCTAACTGTTTTATCCACATGAACAGTTCTAAAAAAGGAAGTACACCTACCTACTGTCAATCCAGGAAAGTCAACAAGACTACGTGGGGCCTCAATCAAGTGCCTTCCGTCTCTGAAGTTGTGGGTTTAAGTTCCTTCATTCATTCGAGTAGGTACCATACAAGTTTTGAATGGCCTCCTATGTTTTCTATATATAGGTTATCGCACAAACTTGATGAATTCCTCCAACGATGTGAACCTACTGTAAAAACCTTATTTGCTAGCTTAGTACTACTTAGAAGAAATGAAAATGAAACCTCTGTAGATTTTTTTGATAGGATAAAATTACCCCATCAGGTTGTGTTGCTTGTGAGATTTCGCTTCATTCTCCCGTTGGGTATCCATGCACTAACCTTCGTTAAAATGACACACCCCCTCCATAATTCGAATAACTTTTAACTGAGACAATAACGTGTACTCATCTCGCTCAGCTGAATATTGATTGGTATGCCTATAGAGATCGAGCATGACATAAATTCGCGTTCGAGCGAACTTACGCATCAGAATATAATCATTATTTCTCATGCAAAATACATGGCGTAGGCACATATTAACCACAATGTTAATTGCTGATGCAAAACCTTCAGTTTGTTAAAACTGAACCTATACGCACGATACGTTCCGAATTCCATTGTCAGCCTCCCAAATCATTGTCATTCACCGACAAGCTAAAAAAAACCAATTGGAACGGGTGACTCATTGTTGTTTTATTTCTACCTCGGGCTGTATGGAAAACCCGCACGTTTGGCTAACCGGGGACAAAAACGTGAATGCTGATTATAATCGATCCGTTCCAATTGAGTCATTCAACGATGATCTTCGAAGAAGTTAGAAACCTCCATGTGCTGACTAAGATCTTTCATCTGCTCGACTGTCAAGTGTGACTCATTTCATCTTCCCTCGTCGATTTTTAAATGGTCAGTCAAAAATCTCTTCACAGAATCGTTGAGTAATCATATTCCTCAATTTTTTTATATGGGCAAAAACTAATGAAATTCAGTGTAGTTGCGCAACATTAATGAAATTTGCTGAAGTCTAGTTGCGCATCCAACATTGGCTACGGGATTCGCCCCACCTCGAAAACTTTCGATTGAATGGCATAATGTTTCTTACGTTCTTGAAATAGTTTCCAATCTTTAGAATAGAAAGATACCACACCCGAATAACAGAAAGACCAACTGTTGTCTGTTACAATTCGTAATTATGTGTAGGTTTGGGGTCTAGTTGTGCATCGAAGCTTGATATTAGTTGGTTGGTTCAACCAACCGGTCTTCCCCAAAAGGGCGAGGGTTGAACAGGTTGAAAACACCAACGTGGATCCAAAATTGATTTTGACTGACGGACGTAGGGGGAGGAAGACTTTTTTCGTTAGGAGTCAAATTCTCACCAATCCTGTAATTACATGATCCCACCTATTAAGTACAGTTTGTCACTACAGTTCGTTGAATAGTCGGCAAAATCTGTAGGTAAGGAGGTCTTTTGAGATTGTGTCATCCCGTGAATAGATTGATATTTCAATTGATTATGACTGTGCTTTTGGTTTTGTTTGGTGCTCTTGTTTTTTGCGAGGTTCGTATGCGAGACCTTGCCGGTAGACAGGGTTGGTTTCTTCAAAACTAAATAGTGCTTCCACATTTATAGGAATGTGATCGGGCAGCTGATGATCCCTACTTCAGCGGCCCATTGAAAAAATTATATTTATTTTGAAAGTGACTTTAATTTTGGACGTGAAAATTAATGTTGAAAGCGTGCGAGGTATGAGAGATTAACATGGTTAGCAGCTAGCTCACACCTGTCCCGGCTGTTGTTTCCTCCCCCTTCTTGTCACCTGAGCTGAGGCACACGTGTCGTTTCTGTTGCCTGCTTATAAATTTTACCTTCTGTAGAATAATAATTTATTGATATTGCAATATTACCGTGCTTATTAAACTGATGAGCATTGTGCAGGCGTTTTGGGTTACTAATTAATTGGCCGTTGAATGTACTCAAAACATAGCCTAGATTTTCCTGCCCCGTTTATTCTACCTCGCGAACAATGAGTAGCAACTCACATCCACCTCTCATACTGACTGAGTAGAGTTAGGAACATTATGATGCTTGCAATTTGGTATAATAATTTCATAAGATGGCTGTGAAGGGTTCCGATGTCTGATAATCTTAATTCACAAGTCTAACCAATAGTCCTCTTGTAGCAGAACGCCGATGATGTAAGGAGCTTTAGATCTGGTATATTGAAGCCTTTACGGTTTTGGTTTGGGTCTATAATTTATTCTAGTCTACTATAAGTTGTTAACAGATGTTATTGTTGATCAGAAGGTTATTTTGTGGCACCTCGATGGTTCCTGCACTTAGAACATGGAAAATTCTATCTTAACCAACATATTGCTGTCTCTCATTTTAACTTCTGAAGTTGATAAAACCAAGGGATTCAGTTTCCCTGTTCTACCCTGCATTTTCATGCTCCATAGAAGTCAACTATCTGCAACCCATCTAGTTTAGTATGGTCTGACTTTGGGAGTACCTACTTCGAAACTTCTTTTGTTGCCAATGTTCAGGCTAAATTGAATGTAGTAGACCCTTTCAGCTTGTAATTTACTGTGAAGCTGGTCGGTCATTCATCCAATTGAAATTTGAAACGATTATTCCATCAATCCACATCATTTGAACCCGTCACCTCCCAACCCGTCGGTCGAATCATACAAACCGTTGCGGGTATGCATGTCTCGGAGACATTAGTAAACAGTTGGCAGGGTCTCTCGACGCCATGCTGCTTGTCAGTCAACAGACGTATTGACTTATGAAATAGTTTCGATTCCATTGACCAATTGGTCTCTCCAAATGAAATACGTCCAAATAAGCAAGGCATGTTTAACTGTGGCTTGTGTATACATTCTGGCGCCACTTGCCCGGAACATCCCCAACTTCTTATCACCCCATTCCTGGAATCCGATATACGGAGTACTTCCATGGTCCAAGATCGACTATTGGACTTCCTCGCATTCTGTGATTCATTATTCGTTGTGGTGACGTTTCCGCCTATGATGCTGGCCCTTTTCAAACCTAGGTTTGATATAATAAAAATAAGATGTTGTGAAAATGAACAAATAAGTACACTGTATTGATACCTAGGTGTAAGGATGATTGTCACTGACACCTATCAAATAGTGTTCTTACATAATATTTGATGTCTTTAATTGTCTTTGATGTCATTAGACCTTTACATAATATTCGATTAAACATGGTTTGAAAATGGTCAGTATCACGGAGTGGTCATGCATAATAAAAAATTCTGACTGGATAAAAAGGCAAAGGCTAATTTAACATTCATTGAATGGATCCTTCATTTCGGATTGCTAATGGATTAGAACTAAACTAAGAATTACCTACTTGAATTTCAATTGGTCCTGCGATTTCTTCAATTTTTGTGAAAGTGTAATAATGATTTATATTTATTATATTTACGTACCTAGGTGTATAAAGTATCTAACAATTGACGGAGTTATTTATGGTGTTGGCAACTGACTCACAATCCTGGATTAAGTTTTGTACTCGTAACAAAGTTGTAGTTATAAACAGATTTACTTGTTTTTGTTATTTTATCGCCGTTTCATTAAGCTACTTTTTTGCCCGCAGGAAGCGAGCGGGGATGCGACGACACAAGTGAACGGGGACGATAAATCTGAGACGAAAGAAAGCGAGGACAAGGCGGAAAAGAAAGATGATGAAACGGAAAAGAAAGAACCTCAGACCCCCGAATCCCCCGTAGAAGAGGTCAAGAGTCCCGAAGAGGAAAAGTCGGAGAAGAAGAAGAAGGATAAATCGAAGAAGAAGTGGTCGTTTAGGTCGATTTCCTTCACGAAGAAAGACAAATCAAAGCCCAACATGTCCAAGGATGACTCGATAACCAGTGATCTTTGCAAAGTCGCAGACGCAGTTGCTGAGGTAAGTTCATTTTAGTAGATTTTTGTTATTTTTTCTACTGCAAGAAGATTTTAATTAGGAATTCATTTCATTAGGCTTTATTATTTTGTTGATAAAAGACAGACATCCAAAACCTATTACTTACCTACTTTATAAAACCTGTTATGGCACCTAAAAACTCTAAATTTCCTGTGCCCTACTTACCTGCATATTCCGAACGAAAAAAGTTCGAAACACTCATTGGAAGCATTCATAATTTTCACACTGAAAATTCCAAGGTAGGTACTCATTTATCCAGAATTTGTGATGAATGAAAGAGCTAGAGATTCAAAATTATGGTTCGCTCAGAAAAAAAACAGATCTCCAAAATCAAATCCAAATCGCGTCAGTTCCCTAATGATTCCCGGATAACTGCAGACGGCGTCGATAATAACAGGAATCAAAGATGTTGACCTTATATTACAGCAGATGTTCGAATTCCTGTACCCAGATCGGCTGGTTTCAGTCTGTCGTTCCTATGTCCACAAGGTCGGGCAGGTTTTGCTAAGGGAAGTCTCGCCAAATGCAACACCATTTACTGCCCATAGCCTGCCCTCGCCTGGGATTAATTTATAGCCCCCACAATTAAATTTGAATTGTAAGTGCTAGGCCGGTTGAATATTCATACTCATGCGAATTGCACCTTGACTCGCGCCTCGTTGTTTCTTTCCCCTTCTCTATCAGTTATTTTTCTTGCCTCACAACCAATGAATATTTTATTTTTTTTTAATTTTAGTTTTTATTGGAATAATATGAATCTCTCCTATAATAACAATAAATAAATCATCTCCCCTGGCAAAGATGGCTGTAAGCTTTGCCCATTTACTTACTGTGTACCGATTCATCAATCTGCTGTAATGTTATCTCGGATGAGCTGAGTTGGAATACAGCCTGCTGGTTTTAATTTTTAGTCACTACTAAAATTCAGACCAACATAGGATATCAAATACCTAACACTAATCCAGGACGAAAAAAAGTTTTACTTTAAAATGTACTAGGCAACTTAAAATCTAAACTAACCTTCAAAGCCCGACTCGCCCCACCAAGATGATAAGTCGGATTGGTCACCGACTAGCCACGGTCCATATTACGAGTTTTGACCCTCTCCACAAAGTCCAAAATCTTTGCCGATACTGACGAGAAAAACCTTGGAAATACGTAGCAATAGAATATGTAGGTTACAAATATCATTATCTAAACAATTTATTCAGAAGAAGCAATGTATAGCTAGGTATTTACTCAGTGCATTTTATTGTTGTTTCATTCTTTTTCAATCAGTTAACACCCTTAATTCATAAGGGTATGTATAAAATCGCATTGAAAGTTATCTATACTTTGAAAATTTGTGCCTTGCTGGGATGAATGAATTGAAGACCAAAAAATCACTATTGACCTGTTCCCCAATTTTAGAATTTGCTTTCGCATGTTCTGACCAAGTTTACACATTTATTTATTTGACGGTATCAACTTTTCTTGTGGAGGGGGAGGAGGAAAGGCAAAGTTTTTAGTAGTATTTTGGACTTTACTATTGTGAAGCACATTGAACACTCAGTCAGTATGTGGATACTCGTATATTGCTGTCATTTTCTCTTTTCACAATATTCTACCGAGGTGTATTTAAATTATTATAATTTCCTTTGGTAGAGCTACCGCTGCTTAGCTTGCTAACCTGGATAACAGCCTGGCAAAAAAAAAAAAGTTTTTTCGGAGAGTTGTCTGCTTCTTAATTTCGCCCTTCTGAAAACTCCTATGGATTCACTATAAAAAGCCTTCGTATACTTGGACACACAACTATACATTATTTTACGGATTATAAGCTTATAAGCACAACTATCATTATTTGCGTTCTCCATTTAAAACGCGGCTTTCTCCCGGTGTTTCCGTTACTAACAGGATGTAACGGTGTTAACAGGATTGCAGTTTTTCGGTGCTTCTTCACTCCTTTATGTAGTACTTTCTCATTGTTGCATTTCGGATCTAGGAGGCCTTCTGTGTACAGAAATGAAAGTTTCATGAAAGTCTGAACAGAAAACCCGGGCGCGTGCTCGGCGTACAGATGTGCCGGGGGAGCGTTCTCATGTGCTCTTTATGTTTGTGTTATTGTGCGGAGCGTCGCTATTGCTCAGTTGAAGCGTGAGCTCTTGAAAATGCCAGTCGTTTTTACTACTCGGTTATTCAAAGGATTTCGTTATATCCTTTGGTGTTGAAGTGCTGGAAAGGTCAGCTACACGATGAAACTAGGTGATTGAATACTCGTTCATTGTTCTGATATCTAAAGTATTGGAATAATCTCCTAAAATGAATGTGACGAAATCGTCTCCTAAAATGAATGTGATGAAATCGTCTCCTAAAATGAATGTGATAAAATCGTCTCCTAAAAAGAATGTGATGAAATCCTTAGCCAAATATATTCCCGATGAACCATGAGGTATGCCCCTGATAATAACTCCAATGATTCAATTTGATCCAATTTAATATGATTCCAAATTTCTCTACAAACGTGATTGAAAATAAAATACTGATTTTTGAGCTTGGTTCCTACAAGATCGTAAAATTCATTATAGAAAAGAAACTAACCAAAATACGTGCTCAAAAGGAGTACTTCGGTTTTAGCAATTTTTTTAGCTTTCCCCCAAGCCTGTCTATCGTAGTACATACTATGATAGAATGCAATCAATTTGTTGGTAATTCTTTCAATAGGTACCTACAGGAAAATACTCTGGGCCAACATTTTTATTAGCGCTAAACTACTTTTTTTAATTCTACTAAAACATCAATATTTATTAAAAATAAAACATCAATTTTTTTTTTTTTACTGACGGAAAGAGTAGGTAGGTACTTAGTGTGTAATCTCACCTTTTTGTATGAGCAAACGTGAGATTCTCTTCAATTATCTTTCAATCACGCTCACGGTTCGTATTTGAAATTTCGAAAGCTCTGTCCAAACAATCATGTGGTGGATACGTACGCGGAATCTACGTACCAAAATGCTTGATCGTTGTTCCCTTCTATTGTCCTTACAAAGCTTCTTATGGTCTACTTTCGATCGCTAGAAATATTTTGTAAATCTTCATCGATCGTTCTGGTACGTTGTGACTCATTCTGCCCAAGTCTCGCCGAGTCGTGCATAATGAACAATCTGTTGTTTGCTCCGCCAAGAACAAAGCAAGTTCTCCAGGTCAGCAGACTGGTTTTGAAACAAGGCCGCTCGCATGACTTGTGCATCGATATTGCTAGCCTACAAACCGTGATCACCGTTGGAAACCTATCAAATATACTAAGTTGTTACTCTGCTTTCTAATTCTAGCGTAACGTGCTCTTACCGGATAAAGCGTGCTCATAAAGAGCCTGTATGCCAAATGCTTGAACTCGATGGCATTAAATGTACTCATACTGTTGTAGGTGTAGAATAGTACTAATACGACTTTTTTCCGTCTAGTTTCTCCGTTATTTATGTAGCCTCATCACCTCATCAGGGATTTTACAAAATACAGGTAGGTTTGCTTTGTTGAAGGTTGCTTTATCATTAGATTACAAAAGTAGGAGCCTACATGACTAGGTTATTCCAGCGAATATTCGAAGAAAATGTAGCTATTGCAATAGCTTCAAAATTTTAGTAATCACACACAATCACACTCGCGAGCGCACATAATTTTGGCAATTTATAGTCAAAACGCTGCAAATTATTACACAACGGTTAATTATTTTCTG
>JAEMON010000007.1:18367794-18381779 GCA_030264115.1 Lygus lineolaris | reverse complement strand
CATTTTCTTTGAAAATTCGCTCGTCACCTCATGCTACATGAATGGAACTTTTTATGATAGATTTTTGTGTGGAAAAAAATTAATTGGGGAAAGATTGGAAATCTGGATTGGATTGGGATTGGATTGGGAATTGGGGATTGGGGATTGGGATTTTTTTGGGGGGTCATAGTTCTAAATCTGTCCAGGAGCAATTTCCAGCATAATTTCCCTCTTATGAATCTCTTCAAACTCAATTTCATTATGCTTATACTACACTTAGTATATTCAGGACCGACCCTCACCCCGAGTTCTGTTGAATTCTATGGATAATACGAGTTGTGGAGCCACCCTGTGGGGATCACCCTCAGCCTTGAACGGTGTTATCCTCCCTATCAAAATAATTCTCCTATAATGAATCCAATTTCCTGTTGGTTATGATTTGATTGGATTCTGTATTATTTGATTAGGTAAATATTTCACCCTTCTCTCATCCTTTTTGTCGATTTGTTCGCGTTGCAGTCCAAATAGATTCCAAAGGCTACCTTGAATAATGGCTGTTTTTGTACCTGAAGTCATGGAATTGTACCCATTCTGAACGTATGGTTTATTTTATCCGCTTATGGGACCTCGTTCATAATGAGACAATGAGCTCTAGACGTTCGCTGTTCATGAACATGCTCTACTCCTATCATCCGTCGAATACTCCCCTCAGGGCTGAGACCCCTCAACAATAAAAGAAGAGAAAGGAGGTACAACGGGGGTCCAAGGAGAAATGCCAAGGACTCGAGTTCATACCCGTGCACCGACCCCATTACCTACCCGACCCCTTACCTGGACACCTACTTCCACCTCTTCATAACTTACAGCCATTCATCATCATTTTCGTCATTCTTTGCTCGTGTGAAAATTACTACCTTCTGGAAAATTGAAATAAAGTTCCTCTCAAAATCACTCAGGCTGTTATTAGCTGTGTTGCATTTCGCAATTGAGAAATTGATGTATATGTATTACTAAGTTTAGTGTGTATTTCGTCACAATAGGAAACCTTGGGTATGGCATACACCTCAGAGGTTGGTTATGTTTAAACTACAAGGAACTTGCGGTCTCCTGTACTGACTCCCTTAGTTGTGAATCTTGGAATTTGCTTATTTTAGAGGGGATAAAGGAAGAGGAATTTTAGTATCTCTAACTTCACTATTCTATCCCTAGCTTTACTATGCGTTATTTTCCTCTTCATTGTCTCGGTTTTCTATATGAAAAGGATAATTTAACGGATTTTGTTCTGTAGTCTACTTCATTCAAGTTTACTCAAAGAATTACTCCACTGGTGATACTAGGTACCTGTTACTACATTGAATGGGTGGGCTGAAGAAGGAGGGTACATGTTACATTTTTTCAAAACTTCGTTTTTGGTATTATTCGACTCGTAAAGACCTTCTCTATCACATTATCTTTAATCAGATCGGTATCCTTCTAGTTCCAGATTAAGTATTTCCCTATTAATGTGATGGAGGAGGTGTATACGGGTCGAACGATACCATTAAGGAAGTTTTGAAAAAATGTAACATGATTGTATCCGTGTTCGGCTCGCCTAAATTATTTAGGTATACTCTAAATTGGGGGATTCCACTTTGATAAAGTAAAGCTACAACTCCCAAAGCCCTATTAATTCCTAAATATTGCAGCCCTCCATCATTATTCCCTAAATCTTGCAGCCCTGCTATAATATTCTCCAAATCTTGACGCCCTTTCAATATTTTCTAAACGCTAAATAGTAAGTATAAAATGAGTTGTTACTCGAGTGTCTGCCAACACTTATATAAGTAGGTTTATCTAGTTGCACCTGGCAGTAATGATTACCATTAGCGGAGGAGCGAGTTTTTATATACAAGTGGGTCATTGACCAGGGCCTACCACAAGGTATTGCGCAACTATCTCCATATAAAACCGATAAACCTATAATTCCAGTTACTCGTACTAATCAACGTCAAATTATTGTTTTCAAGGAACGACGCTTTACATTGTTATAAAACCGTTTATTCCCTGCTCACCTCTTATTTATGATGTAAAAACCTATTTATTGTTTGCTTGTACAACGAATTATAGGCCAATATTTCAAAGTTTGGCCGATATTTGGCCTTAGTTTTGAATTGTTGTCTCCAAACTTGACGTGAACACAATACGTACATTAAATGTATAATACCAAAGTTTGGTAAGTCATTATGTTTACATTCCTTGATTGTTGCGGAGGTTTATAAGTGAATGAGTGAAGTGTCATCGGAAATCGGTACTGACTGGTGGAAATCACACTCGTACTAACTTGTTATTCCTCTATAATTACAAGTATTTCGGTTTTTCCGAAGGAACGCGAATCATTCACCTGTGGTATCCGTAATTTGAAAGAGGGAAGCGCAATAGATAGGTTAAGACAAGTTACACCACGTACCACCGCGTTATATCGGTTGAAGGTAGAGAAAAAAGCTTGTTAATTTTTTTATCTCCCTATCAATCTTTCACTGAACAAGAAGTCATTCATGCCCCTGTGTGCTATATTATGTACGTACTCTCCATTCTCTATTGGTCTTAGAAATGCATTACCTAAGCTTTATCACAAATTAGTTTTGCATAATAAACCCACGAATAGTTTGTATGTTTCTTCATATAAGTACCTAGTGTGCGTACCTCACCCGAAATATTTAGAGAACGAACGTTTCATAAGCTGATAGTAAAGACTTACGGAAATATAATATATAGAACTGATAAGGATAATTATACAATAAATTAAATACGAGGAAATTATGTTAAACACCAGGAATTTGAACCAAAACTTTTTCTTGCAATAATGTTTCCTCGATTTTTGCTTCCTCAATACCTAAAGGGCTATATGATAGAAATAGAAAACATTTGTGTCCTCCTAAATGAAAATCTCTACTTGCTTTCTTCGTTTCAGAGCTTTCTTAACAATTTTGGTACCGTGTCGGTCTGTGGTCATTTCCTTGTCCCAGGCAAAACTGTACTAAGTTATGGTCCGACTTTGATGAAACTTTCGGAGATTGTATGGGGTAGCCCCTAGACAGTCTCCTATTATTTTTCATAGCCATCGGGCCACTGCTAGCGTGTGCGCATGTTTAAACGTGAATTTCCTGAAACTACGATATCTCATTTCCTAATTGACCGATTTCGCACAAAATCGGCGGGTACTTGGGGGCTGACTCAAAACCTATGAATTTTATCACCGTTGGATCAGTAATAGCTACTGCGCAAGCGCAAACATTAAATTTGTTGTCAACTCCAGAACTATTATACCAATTTCGCTGGAATGTTCACTAACTGATTCTATACGTCCATGTTACAAAAGTGAGGAAGCTATACTGCCCACCCAACTTGGCAGACGTTTTTCTTGTACTAAACAGGTGAAATGTAATGATATGATACTGACAACCTAAACTCACAAACCTTATCGGCAAACACGTCTGTCTCATATTCTGTTTAAAAGGCGCGGCGGAAAGTGTTGGCCTTGAGTTATTCCCTTATTTGAATTTATTGTTTGCAAAACGTCACATACATAGTAGGCGCAAGTTACGCATATCGTGTTCACGTGTCACGTTTTTCTCTGTTTATCTGCCTAATTACCTACCTTAGAAGTTCCCGATTCGGCTTTGGTTAATTTGCCTTTTTATCTTTGTATGTTGGAAGTAAGTATCAGAGCGCGAGTTCGTTCACCCCTGAAATCGGCTCATAGGAATGAGGAGTTATTTGCATATTGAATGGAATACAAAAATACTTATTGAACCCAGTTCAGGTGATGCACCTTCGAAATGTTCACAAAGGTTACTGCATCAAATTATTCCTTCATCTAGCTTTGCAGGGCTGAGGGTGCCCTCGATCATTAATCTTACAATATCGTTTCTTGATTGATTAGTCAAGAATCTCATGGATACCTGAATCCTTTGATCTGCCGAACCGAGCAGATCGATCTATCAAAGCAATACTGGTCTTTTCCAACCGACTGCTGTCATTTAAGTTACCATAATTTTGGTGGTGGTGTTGGGAGTTCAGGAAAAGAAAGTTTTAATTGAACATAGATTTACAAAAAAATTGAAGTAGGTACCTACGTAGGTATCATCAATTATGAAACTAGCAGAGCTGAAACCAGTCAGACACAAATAGCCAGGCATAGCGTATAGATAACAACACCAAACAACTGCATCAAAATCGGGTCTCCTCACCCAAAGCTTTACCTTATGTTATTAAAATTAACTCCACCAATGCGAAGATATGATTGTAACCATCAACATTGTGCTTAACGATCTATCCCGATTAATGAAATCACAGTGAACTCTCAGAAATCTAGATATGGCTCATTATTTCGATGAATCGTTGGTATCACTTGTAACCGGGCTCTGCTACTATTCAGATATTGAGAATAGTTCAATTTGCAGAGAAAGAGACGTGAGGGCGTGGTTAGGTGGGACTAGGTAGACGACATGGCGTACGAGAAAGAAGTGCCATGCTCTACCCAATTGGCATAGAATTCATATTTTGCCACACACTGATTCTTAAGAAGCACATGGCTTAGGCATATTGAGCGGTGATTTTAATTTGCTGCTACCATTAAATACGGAGAATGGACCACGGTTGGCTTGTGTTAGGTATAGCATTATTTCTTATGTTTTCGAGAATCTGAATCCCCATCGCACGGTGAAAACCATAACCTAGCTCAGCTGCTATTATGGTATCGATGGTAGTTCAGTTGCAAAAGGACACAGGGCGAAGAGGAAGGAAGACAAGAGATCCTGCGGGGGCAGACCACCCCTCGGGTAGGACGTCAGGGTGTGGCGGGGTTGGGACATTACCATTATTGGTAGCATTGGGGCTGAAGGGTGGGGCGCTCCCCACGTTCCCATGGCTACAGCCGCCAGCGTCTGGCATCGATCATTCCCCGCTACTACCCTCTTCAAACACGTTGCTTCCATCGTTTTCCCCGGCGTTTTCGAAAATTATCTCACCCTGAAAACGGGTAATAGCCGTAAACCGGGTTTGACTGTTCAATTTAGTTCCAGTTGTGTGAGAAGTTAAGAGGGTGGGGATTGAGTTGAGTTGTATGTCCCAATTTCTCTATAGAATTGGAAATGGGATTCTTTGGATCCGAAATTCATGGGCTTTTTTACCCTTCAGACATTTATGTAGGATCAGATTTTTTTTTAAATTTTCATCGCTGTAAAAACTATGGTGGAGTATGAGCATGCGCAAAAGTGAATTCCTCCTGCACAGCAATTTCTCACAAAGTATTGATTTCGCTAGAATTTGGTTGGAAGTTGAGGACAATTTTAGCGCTATCAGATTGGCGTAGCAACAGTGCGAGCGTAAACTTAAATTTGGATGATCATAGTTTTCAAGGCCTCACGATTTCGCTCAAATTTGGATGTTATTTGGTGACAGTCATGCGGACATAGTCAGATCTCAGTGGCCGTAGGCAATTCCGCTTGCCTTGAAACATCAAATCCTTGCTGTTAGACTCACACTAACCTTTGGTTGTACGTTTTGTCCACTTGTGAGCGTCTATGATTGTGTGTGAGAGAGCCCATCCAATCCAGCCAACTTAGTTGAATTTTTCGTTGTTTCATCCTCGTCATGAGGTTTTTTTATTCTCTACTCACCAAAATTATGGAACCAATTAGGTAGGTACTTGATAGATAAGTACCTATATTTCTACAGTATACCCGGAGAAGGGATTCGACCAAGTAACGCCCTCCGATCTCTAATCATGTTCCCAACCAATTGATTTGTAGATTTACAATATCAATAATTCTCTAAGTTTGGAGCAACTGGTATAGTAGCTCCATAATTGATTATCAAGATAGGTATTGAGTTCCAAAAAGGCGGTGTCCGACATTTAGAGCGAAGCATGTTGTTTTATAGCTTGGCGAGTAGGTAATTTTAGGATTTTAGTCTCACCCGGGCAAGAAGTGCACCGTCTACGATATATGATGAATTCGTAATATAAAACTAATATATCGTGACCCAAAATCTTGAAAATGATAGGTACATCGTAATCTACCTATTTGAATGTTTAGGTAAAAATTGACGGAATTCCTGTTGTTGCCTACATGAATTATTGTTTCCCGTTATCACAGTTCCCCATTATGGGTTTTTTCTCTTGCCTTCCAGAAAATCCTGTAAAGGTTTCGGAACAACAATTGAGTCGTGTTGTGCCAACTAAGAAGGGACTCGTGGGTGGGGCGGCTGAGGAAGGCAGGTGTTGGGCAGACAGCGAGGGTCCCCTAGCTCCTCTCCCCCACCCTTACAAGGGGAATTCAGGGAGTAGCCGTTCTGTAATTTCCAACCATATTTCTGTCGGGCAGGCCTAATTCTCGACTTATATTAATGGGTCTAGGATCAGAAACTATAAACGAGAGTAAATGTCAAATCTCCCTTGTCAACAAACCTCAGTCTGTTTGGTGGAATCCACTCCTTGATTTCCTCATTTGTTGATGTTGGTAGGTATTGATGAAATGTCTTCAGAAGTAAATTTGACATTACAAACAATTTCTGGTCTGTGAGTGCTAGAATTTTTTTCCTGAAGTATACAAGTAAAAACCTTGGTAACGTTGTTGCTGTGTGGTGCCATGTACCTACTATACTGCCATGCAGAGGAGAAAAGCAGTTTCTCCAGCTGAGCAGGTTTTAGAAAATTGAGGTTTTGCGTTTTGTACCGTAAACATCTCAATTTGGGTCGAAAATATGGTTTCTTTTCGCAAAAAAAAAAAAAAAAAAAATCATGTTTTCGACCCAAATTGAGATTTTTATGGTACAAAACGCAAAACCTCGATTTTTTAAAAAACTGCTTTTCTCCTTTACACAGCAGTATACGTATGTCGGGTTGAGGGTGAAGAGGAATAAATCTGGCCTCATCATTAGTTCAGTCCGACATTTTTCGCTTTATTTAGCCTCATCGGGGACTTTATGGGTGAATTCAACGTCGTCATAAATTACACAGTAGTGCGGAGAAGAAAATGGAGCAGCTTTCGATGGTATAGTTTAGGTTTGTGGAACAATCCCACAAGCATATAAAGTCCCTGATGAGGCTAAATAAATCGAAACATGTCGGGCTGAACTACTGAAGAGGCCAGATTTATTTATCTTCACCCTCAACCCTACATACGCTTAGTGATGTTGTATTACATAAGCATTATCGTAATGTCGTGAAACTTTGATTTTTGCTTACAGGGATCGATAAGTAATCATTATTATAGATCCACGCTATCGGTAAAAATCGAAATGCTTGACACATGCTTCATAGAAATAGGAGTCCAGTGGTGAATGAAATAATGTATTAGGAAATCATTCATTATGATATGTGCGTTATTATCATATAGGCAGGTAGCTGATTTCGCTCGACCTAATTCGATATTGTTTTTGATGGCATAGGTGGTTGAAGGAGAAACGGCTGCTGTGACAGAAGAAAAGAAAGAGGAAGTCACCCCCGCGGCCACTGAAGAAGCCAAGAAGGAAGAAGAGAAGGAACCCCTTGCTGCCCCTCTCACCTCCGCACTCTCTTCTATCGCTGCCGCCGCCACCACCGCTGTAGAAGAAGTTAAGGAAAAGGTATTTTATTGCAAGAATCTATTAGTTTAAATGACGATCTGACCGTAGACTGCTGTACATACCTACTTTCAGATAGAGGGCCATATGATAGCCTCCCATCCTTGTTATGCAAGTTAACAGCGCTTATGGTCGAGATAAGATTTTCGAATGGTGGCTTTTATTGGGTTACATCAAAGTAGCAGGTTCATAACATTCGTCTGTTGGCCTCTCAGAGGTACTCCTCCCAAAGGGCATGGGTTTTAGAGACTATTGTACCGAGGAAAATTCACTCCTTATTTAACGTAAGACCTAAGTTTGTTCCATTCTGACTGGATCACTCTGGTGAGCGTGGATCCGCCATGCTACTGTAAGTTCGGGGTTTTCGATACCTTAACTTCTATATTTGTACTCTTGTAAATTATGTGTGTGAGTGAGCAAAAAACATCTGTTTTTGGCAAATTGCAACACTAATTGATTGTATTAATTGTTCTTAAGAGTCTATTAAATAATCTTTGAAATGTGCTGGTTGCCTTTCCCTGTACAGTTTGAGTTGAGATCATTTATCGCGCTTTACCCTTACTAAAACCCATCCGGTTGTACAGGTCGAAGAAAAGAAAGAAGAGGTAAAGAGCGAAGTCGTGACCAAAGCTGAAGAGATCATCGAAGAAGGTAAATCCGTGGTGCAGAAAACCGTCGAGCAAGTAGTTGAGAAGACTTCCTCATTCGTGGAAAGTTCAAGCTCCTCCGTCTTCACTACCGTCACAGAGTCCTCACAGATCATTACGTCTTCCTCCCAGCTCATCCAGGTTAGTTGGGATTCACATGTCACGAAAATAGCAATTTTTTTTTCTTTGATAATCAATGAATGAGATCATGACAATCTCATCTGATGAAGGATCACAAGAGGTATATTTGGTGGTAGGTACATATTAAGAAAATGACTAATTTCAGTATTAAATTTCTATTCAGAGGGAAGCAGTAGGTAAATGTTCTGCCCATTTATATTAAGCAAGCAAGTTATGTAAGTATGTATGTATGAACTTATAGGTACTTATGTTTGTAACATTAACCGTCGAGCACGCCTCGGTATATTATCTTTTTTTATTATACTATTTTTATAGGTAGGCGAAAGATATACGTACTCGTATTTATCCAATACTTCTCGTACCCTGAAAAATACTGTCCATAATAGCAGAAAAACGTCCGAAAATAACCGTTCTTCGAGTTTTATGGGTAAGAGAAGTAGTGTGAAGCTCTACAACAAAAAGTTATCCTTTTTTTTTGGACCTCTAAATGGTTACTCACCAGCTGACGCTTCGTAAGAAGGAAGTGGGAATTATCTGTGGATTTATCGCTTCTGTGAAGCACTTCTCAATCCGTTTAAAACTCCAGTGACAGCGGACGGTTATCTTGTTATTTATAGAGTTTCTAGAATTAAGAGGAATATAAGGTAAGGTTTCTTGGTAATATTCCGCCTCCCTTTCGAAATTCGCTCATCACTTCTCTAACCGTTTAAATTTCACTCATAAGTACCTTCTGTAATAGTACCCATAATTAATTTCGGTGCTCCCATCAAATTCCAGTTGATGCTCCTAAAATCGACCTGGCGTCGTCGGGTTTCAAAAAATGACTTCGTTTCACTTAATGAAAAATATTGTGTTCATCCAAATTAAGGGCTCTAAACTTTATCCCGAAGTTTAGCTTCACTCGTCTAACTCCGAAAGGCTGTATGAGATCAATTTATTTCTTCTATTTAGTTATACTACTGAATATTTACCTAATGTTTCTTTCATGTTTGTAGGAGGTGTTGGAAATCAAATCTGAAGAATCTCCTGCCCCACCACTCCCTGCCAGCCCACCACCAACTGAGGCTCCTCCTCCAACCCCAAATGTAATTTCCCAGCCCGAACCAGAGGTAATTTCTACTGGTTATCTACGTATCTCGTTTATGAATAGTATACGTGTAATTTTCAAATGAGAACCCCTCCTTGTGTGGATTGACAGTTGGTTATAACTTCGACAGATAAAAATAAGTAATGTTGTTTGGTAGATTTCGACCGTCTTGTGAATGTGAGGTTCTAGAGGACAAATTATTTTATTTGCCCAGGAAGTTTATGCATACATCAAAACGGTTTCTACAAAATCATCAAATTAGGTAGTTTTTCCGTCTTGTATGTGATCGATCACTAACAGTTGTATATTCGATGTGTAAGGGATCGATCCAAGTTTTCCAATTTAGCAGCACGGCGGGAGATTATTATTAATAAAATAAATGAATTATTATTATCCATCTATATTAGGACCCTCCTAATTGTCCAGCCCTTTGAACAGATTGAAATTCTAATTCATCAAAAGTGGTTTAATGGATTCCATTTTGTTCATGTTCATAAGGCTTGTAAATGAGAAAAATGTTCAAAATGTAGTCAAATTTAGATTTTTTAAAAAATGTATTCCTCCAAAACCACTAATTCACGTTGGGTGGGTAACGGTACCTCACTCATTCATAATTAAACGCTCTTTTATTATGAAATGAATAGAGGAAAACACAAAGTATGATACAATGTTGGTGTAAAATGCATTTTTTCTATCATTCTACTAGCCATTTTCTAAATTTACTTTTGTATTGTCTATCTTCAAGTTGTTGATACCGAGGTACCTAACATAATTGAACAAACTAGTTTTATTTGGGCCTTTATTACAACTGACTCGCAAGCTATATAACTGATAGGTACAAAAATACTACGTGTACCTACTTTTCATGTCCACGAAAATTGTCTTAGTAAGTGTATTATAATTAGTAAATCGTTACTTAGCTTTAATATTAATTTTCATACAGGTAAGGAAAATAGTGTTTTACCCCAACGTATTTACCAAGTTCTATGTTGTAGGAAGTGAACGGAGGCGGCGAAGGGATGGCTGAAATGCCTGAAGAAAACGGACTTGGCTCTGATGCGAAAATCGATGACGTCGATGATGAAGAGGAACTCCCTAAACTCAACGGCCATTCTGAAGTTTCACCAGTGAAACAGGTGAGCTGCCTACCTGCCTAGTTTGAATGGGGTGTGCGGATGGGTAGGCATTTTCCAGTTTTGACCTCAAATTAGAATTTAGCACCCTAAAAAAAACCGGGGTGTCAATTTTCAGCTGGAAATTCCGCCGTTCGGCCACAAAACGAGTGGGAAGAACGCTTGTGGTAGTAACTTCTAGGCGCTGAGGGCACTGGGAACCCCTAGTTCTAAATACAAGGCCCGTTTTCGATCATCAGATACTTCTCGTGTTGCACCTTTTGGAAAGCTCTCACTGAGACCATCCAATTTAAAAAGTAAAATATAACCATGCGCAGAGCCCATTCACAATAAATTCGGTACTTAAATTTCCCATCAACGTTCAACTGCAGTTCCTTCGACTTTTAACCCTAGAAGGGTACTTCTAAGTCGATTTGACGTGTGTCGAATTTTATTTTCTTGTGGTGACCGCAAGGAGCGCAGCAGGGGCTTGAGACTCTTCAAGTGCCCAGTCATAGTGAACAGAAAAAATTGAAGTTTTTAAATTATATTTTTTTATGTTACCTAAATCTTGAAAGTGAAGTCCAAAAAAGGTCCACGAATGCTGTGGAAAAATGATTACGTACCTGAAGATGTTTACCTATAAGTACCTATTCAATGAGTTGAACAATTATACTTTAGTTTATTGAGAACCTTGTAACTTGAAATTTTCCTATTTATAGAGATGGAAACGGCGGTTTTAGACAATTTTTCAGAGGGGTTTGTCGAACCGACGTGTGGGTACCTTTAAGCGGTAGTAACTCGAGGGTACCCTTCTAGGGTTAATATTAACCTCAATGCAAGCTTACCTACAACACTATGAATTTAATTTATCGTTAGGCAGGTACTTAATAAACATAGGCAGGTTTGATTGTGGGCTAAAGGCATGCTGCCAAACCAAAAACAAGTTTTTTTTACGATTTAAATATGTTTGCTCTGAATATTGTACTTGGAACGAACCCATAACAACAAGCCTGCAACTCGATCAACGGTCACTTTCTTTGTTGAAAAGTGTTATTGTAGTTTGTTGTGTTGTCAATTTAAACTCCTTCTAAGAGTCATCAAAGGGGCCGAGTGCTATTTTTCAATCTGGAATTTCATCTCGTTTGGTAAAATATCGAGAGAGAAAAAACAAAATACCAAAACGATGAAGTCGTGGCTGGGGCCGTAACGCGCTATAAATAAAATCTATAACAACCGAGAAACTCATCAGTAGTATTTGTGGGTTGCCACTGCTCAGTAAAGACCTCCAAAGATAATGTGGCACCCCTCATGTATGTGATTCAATCTGTAGCCGCATGATAATTCATTAAAAGATAAAGAAAATTTGGAATTCCAGTCGTAGAAAAAAAGCTACCCAATTTTGGTAATGAATTGGGAATATCGAGCGAGTGATATCATTATTTAGATTTCAAGGTTACCCACGTTTTTTTCGACTTGTTTGTGGTTCCTATCGGTTAACTTGTGCGTTTGTTTGATCATCCCCTCCGTACTATCACTCTTAGTTTATCTTGGCTCTGTTCCACACGTTCTTCTTCTCGTTTCTTTCATTGACGTAACAAACCTTCAGCATGTAGAATTATTGTAGTCTAGCTGGTTAGCCAAGGCAGGATAGTCTTAGGATACCTTGTTAATGCGTAACGACGGACATAGGCTAAATCCTGTTGTGGAATAGCTTATTGATATAAGAGAATTTGAGTTTCGTCGGATCAAAAGGTGTTAGTACTTAGAAGGTAAATCGGAATTTCCCAAAGCGTTATGCTAGAACTCACCATTGGCCTCAAATGTTAGAACGTTTTTGAGGGTTATTCATATCTATACGTCCAGATACGTAACTTACTCTTGAATTACGAAATGCAAAATACATGTTTAATAGGCCTACGGATAGGGTGATTAAAAAAGGGCGCTTTTTTTAATTTGCAGTAGAACAGCTTTATTTTCGAAGATGAGGTAAGAAAAACCATTATGAATATGTTCACTACAACCTCTGGTTTTATGTGTGAAAAATTATGTCAATCAGATGACTATGACCCCCCGTTCCCCTCACCCCCCTACTTTGATGGCAAGGTCCAACTCTAAGGGTAAATGGCGCTCCAACTCTAAAAGGTAAAGGATTCTTAACATTTCCTGTTGAACCTGTTCGGTGGAACTTATTCATACCTGCAAACTGTGGACACACGCGGTGCTTCATTATTTAGCTTACTTCATTACTTTAGCGTCCTTTACTCTTAGAGTTGGAGCCTGAAAGTAGGGGGGGTGTCATCCTTCACACTTAAAACCGGAGGTTATAGTGTACATATTCATGTGGGTTCTTTACCTGATTTTCGAAAACAAAGCTGTTTTATTGATAATCCAAAAAAAGCGCCATGTTTAATCATGTATAACTTATACCTAACATACATGAAATCACCGGTTATTATTATTATTTGGAGCCAGAAACTTTTCGAATGCAGAATCGTCGTCACTACTTCTATTCAATTTTCTAATAAAAATAACTTTTCATGAGATCCTAAAAAAAAAAACCAAATTATTTGGACTCTCATTACTGTGCCGGGTGCCTATGCCAGGTTATTTTCATATTAAAAAAATTTCTATTTCTCATCTAGAAGGAGAATGTTGAATTTTTGTTTTAATATTCTTGTTTCAGCTAGATTAGTATGGAATTTGTTTTTTTGTTACAGGTTGAAAACATCATTGACGCGATCAAATCGGAAGCTATTGAAAAAACAATCGTAAGTAAATTATCTATATAAATGAGCAAATAATGAACGTGGTACTATTGTCCCTGTCTCGTTTGACCAAACAGTTGTCTCCGACCAACATTCCCATC
Organism: Lygus lineolaris; assembly: GCA_030264115.1. Classification (NCBI taxonomy): domain Eukaryota; kingdom Metazoa; phylum Arthropoda; class Insecta; order Hemiptera; family Miridae; genus Lygus; species Lygus lineolaris. Next base: position 18,368,339 of record JAEMON010000007.1, on the reverse strand, counting down.
AAGATGAATGTAATAACAATGGGCGACGGACGTGATTTTTTTCTCAACTTCTCACCCTGTAATTACGAAAAACGTTGGCGAAAACAATTTTGAAGTAACTATTAATTTTTTTTAGCAGTTTAAAATTCAACGTCTCAAAGGTAAGAGGCAAAATAAATGGGTGGGAAATCCCGGTGACGTTATCAGTCAACGGACATTCTGATTGGTCCTCGAGTACAATAACCATTAAACGAAATGGCCGATAGTCGAGTTTCCATGAATATTTTAATAAAACTCAATAACCACTAAAAACAGTATCAACTAACACTATCAACTCTTCTCAGAAAACAAACTTTTTGGAGATGGGAATGGGGAATAGAAATCTTAATTGTTTTGAAAATGAAAATTCCGTTCAATTACAATGAATTCATCTCCCTGTCACTAAAACATTACAATTCATTGTTAACATCACCTAAAGATGCAACAGTGAGTGAATCGATGCTATCTGGTTAGATGGGGTTAGTGTCGCTAGGGAGGGGATTATTACTCTTAATCCCTGCAATTTA
>JAEMON010000007.1:18339145-18349625 GCA_030264115.1 Lygus lineolaris | reverse complement strand
TCAATTATTAGCAAGAATTACTTCGTCATTAATAATGAAAATCCGTCCAGAAGCATGGCTTCACGAAGTGTAGCCTACCTATTCTATGCATTTACAGGCATTACTATGTGGCGGCCTCAAAACGGCCCAATGTTTGTGATAAGGGCGCCCACGCGCAGTAGGCTTGAGGCAAAAGGTCTAAAAGCAACAGAGGAATAGTTCAAATTTTGACGGGAGTTGAGACCTCAGTTCTTCAAAACTACTTTGGAATGCTACAGCATGACAGCCGTCTCTAACTAATAAAAGTACCTATCATTCACGCAGCATGAATTTATGAGCGAATTTCCAAAGAATCAATCTAACCGATTTATGATAGGTGATTATTACAGGAAATTTTGCGTTGTTCCCGAATATACCATATACATAGTCCCTATGTTTAGGATGGTAGTTTACACCATAATCCTCGAAACACTCGTTTTTGACTATTACTTTTCAAAATTTGACCCCTTGGAGTACTCCAAAAATGTTGGCGAACAAACTCATCCTTTCTTTTTTTTATTATTGACATTTTGAAATTGAATTGAATTGAATTGATTTTGAAATTTTGAAATTTGTTTTAGATTTTTTAGATAGATTCCAGGGTCAGATGCCCTACCCATCCATTTTGAATCGGATTCCCATGATGAACCATTTCAAAAATTTGCATTATTTGAAATTTGAAGCCAATGCAATAGCTTCATTTTTTTCAAAAATTCGCTAAAAGCTCAGGAAATGATCAGATAACGGTTTTTGTTTAAAATTTGATTTTCGGAGACTACGTAGGTACCTAGGTGTGTCTAGAAAATTAAAATATCAAAATATTACGAGGAGGAGAGAGGGGGTGTCAAAAGTTCATTTTCTTGCTTATTTCAAAGGTTCCACCCAAAGCTTCGTTATTACAACATGGATGGTATCCATCAACACTGTCATTTTTGCTAGAGAACCAACTGTGTTTACACAATAAATGTCTCTGAGGATGCCGATTTCACGATCATTCTGTAAAAAACCTCATGGAAATCTGTGCAGCTCACAAATCAACAAAACACTCACAAATCAATAAAAACGGAACTGGGTGATATTAATACACAGATCATTCCCAACAAAACTTTTTTGTAAAAATGAGTCCACAACCCATCTTGAAATGGCACTATTTTTTCTCTGATCGAGGTCAAGAATGATATTGACACCCAATTTTAAAATTATAAAGAGCTCATGAAATGGTAAAGAGCGTAGGGGAACATTGCCACGTCTACGACCTATCTTCAACATCCCATTCAGTCATTTTCTAACTGATTAAAATGACATTAATAGAAGTTATTTATGAGTAATCACTGGCTCCAGTCATGATCATTACCAATGGTTATACATGACTCCTCTTGACGTGGATTCTAAAAACTGCAAATTAAGGCACTATTAGTGTAGCTGAATTTGAATGTCTCGCCTCATGTCTGAATGAAACAATGACGCAGCGATCGTCATTAATGAATCAGCACCTATATCTAACAACAAACCCACATCGAAAATGCCTTACACCAGGTAAAAGGCAGATAGTTAGCAGAAACCTTGAAATGTAGACATCATTGCTTACGCTTCATTTCACTTAGGTAGTCTCGCAAATGTTTCTTTTTTTCTTCTAATGGTTTCTCTCCCTCTATAGGTTCCCAGTTGTTTCCATCGGAAACCGTTCTTCAGGTAGGTATTGTAAATAAGAATTTTATATTGTACCTACATGAAATCATAACGGCGGATGATTACATGAAATTCTTGATGAAACTAGAACCATATCTTGGTATTATTTTAGTTGCCTAATTCGCAAGGTCTTGAGTTCTTCTGACAGAGGATAGTACGTTAAAGGTAGACAATTAGATGCTGAGGGCCTAAATTTGCGTATACCGGCGTAACTAATTAACATTTTATTCATACCTATTTGTATCACACAACATTTTAGTGTACGGTGATTGATTCCAATTAAAATCGATAGATAGAGAAGCAATTAATTTACCTCGGTTGAAGTAGGTACATATTTATCAGCTTGGAAAAAAGCCAAAAGCTTTGTTAACGGTAATTTTCAAAGCTAACTATCTGGTGAACATGGTAGATTTGTCGTTCTTTGTATTTCAAACGTTCATTACGTCATTTTTTTCGCTATTGTGATGCTCTGAAAAACGAGGAAGATAGTCTGAATCACTTTTAAAACAATAAGTAGTAACTTTCAAGGTTTTTTAAAACGACTTTTCTTCGTATTGTTTCTCAGATATTGAGGATAAGATAAAGAATACAAGTTTAGAATTCTTGGAATCTTGTCACCATTCCGACCTTCGAAGTTGTCATCAAGTGCGAAAATTCCAAAATCAAAATTACATCTTTTGATACTTCCGCAGGTATATCACAATCATTTCCGTGATTCGGGATATCATGTAACACTGCCAATAATAACAATTTTTGGGGGCAATAAAATTGATAAATGCTAGGAACCTATCAATGTGCTGTATTATCCTCTTCTAGTCCTTCCCTAATCCTTTATAGTCTGCCGTAGGGTTTCTAGTCTCTTTAGTTGTTATTATTAATGACGACAAGAATTTCATCGGAGAGAAGCTAGCAGTGGCACAGAACGATGGTTCTTGCAAAAGATGTGGGCTGTGAACTCTCGGTTTTTTTTTCAACAAGTTCAGTCGTTTCTTGCAAAATTGTGAACAATTTTGGTGACAATTTGCATGCCTTGCAGCATTGTCTTCATGAAACGTGAATTAGGTACGTCTTTGATTCATATAATAGGCTTTGTGCTCCTGGCGGGCTGGTGCGATAGGTAGGTATGTCAGAGATGTCCGTTCGCTCTGAGGAGAGTGTATCTGTAATCCTAGGCCTTCTTGACTATGGGTGGAATAGGTCAATCAAGGAGGAGTCGTTCACAAGTTCGGAAGGGTGGATATAGCATGGTTGTTTTGCCCATCGGATCAGCTCTCTAAATGAATAACCCACAAAACCCAATGGTATAATAGGTAGGTAAAGCTATGTTCGACGTGTTTACCATTATCCATTTCACTGCAGAATGAGGTAAACTACCTAGAATAATGAAATATTATCATAATTAACGAATAACAACTATTTAATAATGAACACTTAATTAATCAAGAATCGTTGGATGCACTGAAATGGAATATTCCTTTGGAAGACGTACGTCAGTTCACGCCCGGGTAAGTTTTAAATGAGTTGTTGTTGGAAACTACTGCAGCCATCCAAACTTCCTCTGAATTTTCAAGGTTCAGCTCTTTTCGAGCGGGCTGCGTTCTATGTTAGATACCTACTAGACTCCTTATTTGAATTCAAAAGCAACGTAGGCTAGGTATTATAAATTAATTTAAAACTTATATATTGACGGATAACTGTACGCTTATACTACTATTATCTACCTCTCGAGGCGTACTTAGATCATGGACATGAATAAAACTCAAGGTTTCCACCCCCTAATCCCTGGGACTCGGGGCATGCCCCAAGAATGGAATATGAACTATGCACACTCGGAATGTGCTATGAATCACACTTGGTACAGAGCAATGTCGACCGAATTCGATCAGCAAATTCTTCGGCAACAATGGATGAACGCCAGATTGCATGAGAAACCACGTTTACACTGTCTTCCTTTACTTTATTATACTCTGCATCGTGCGAGTATGATAGCTGCAGAAGGGTCAGTAGCCTCAACATCAATATAACAACTTCAAATCTACCTTCAAACCTGTGTACTGCACATATATTATGTATTAAGTGCAATCCCCAGCCTTATTCCTAGCTGAGTTCACTATTTCCCCCAGATAAACTAGATTCACAAACGTATACCTTATAAAACCAGCCGAATTTGTCGAAAGGCACACTCAGGCCAGAGAAAGCTGGCATTTTGCTAGCAGTTGCGAGCAATGGGTCCGAATATCCATCGAACAGAAGCTCTCCGACTTTTTTGTAGACGTGGATGGACGTGCCGAAAGTCCCCATTGTGAATGACAGCGACCTCCTCATCAATCCGTTCCAATTTCTTATGCTGTTTGCTGCAGTCTGTGAATGATAAAAGACCGAATTTTATCTAGGATTTAAATACGGAAAGGTTTTAGGTGGATTGATGATCTAACGTATTAATCACCGCCTGAGAAGTAATGTTACCAAATCAACAAGGGATGGTGGAATGGTAGGCTGGTATATGTGACTAATGGTATGACTAAGTAGATCATTGTTTTGCTTTACAGATTGATCATCATACTGATCTTATGGAGTATGAAGGTTTAGTATAGTCGTCGTACTAGACCGTTTATATGCCACATCAGGCCACAGGCCATACTACAACTGGAGCGAGTGCAGAATAGGTTTCTATATGATATAAAAAGGGGTACAAATGGCTTATTGACTATACCTCCTCACGTTCACTTTAGCCATAGTGAGGCTATGAGGCCTTGTGTCTGCTGTCCAGTTTGGTGCATGAGGAATCAGTTGGACTTTCCCTAATCTTCTGGCTAAAATAAATTCCTCATTCCTTCGTTTGAACTCTCGATGCCAGTTCACCTATACCATTCTCACCAACAAATTAGGTACCACTTTAACAGCCATTCGAGTAGAGTACAGACAGGCAAACCTCCTCGTCCAAATTAACCTTGCAATCGGCTTTTTCTTCACCTCTTCAATCATTTCAATCCATTCAACCCATCTGGTTAATGATGGCTCACCGTTAATATTATTTATATTGACATAATAGTCCCTGTAGATTTTCTGTTAAATAATACGAAATGTTCTGCGAATTTACATTTAATTCCACAGGTACCTATTTCTTAGCCAAGAGCATAGTTTTAATTTGCTGTCAGTCAAAATTATACTCCACTGCCAATGTTGCTGTAGCTTTTTAATCGGGCCTGCCCTTAATTTAGATAAACTGGCGAGGTTGGTCTCATTATACACAGAATTTAATACTGTCTATTACTTTTATAACTAAACTGGTGCCAAAAACGGATCTGTTCAAGGCTAAATAGGTATTGAAAAACTTGCTGAAAAAGTAGTTACTCTGAAGTTGTTTTTTTCTTCTTCAAAAAATGCGCAAAGGAGCGTTTGTAGTGGGTCGGTGTAGGAAAGGAACAAGTGGGCATATTTGGATTCATCTAATAATCACTATGGGGTCACTAAAACCACTCATCGAATAGTTTTGCGTACGAAAATCGCATTTAGGCACTCTATGCGTCTTGTTGAGAGAAAGGAAATGCTCTTAGAAAGTGTACTCTAGTAAATGCAGGGCCGTCCTGAGGGGTGTGCGACGTTTGCAGCCGCACACTCGAGCCTTTTGGAGGGGCATACAATTGGCCTATTTCAGTAAAAAAAATTGGCGAATTTTTAGACATTGATTTAAATATTGGGCAGACATATTTAAACTAGAAGGAACTTTGTTTAATACTATTACAGTTGAATTTCAATGTAAAACCGAAGATCTACCCCAATGAGTTCTGAAATACAGTAGTCTGATGCCTTGACCAAGGTCCAATAGGTGTAAGTGTAAAAGTCATTGTAACGTGACACGTTTATTTAACATGTTAGTGGTTTAAGGTACGAGAAAGAGTATTGAACCTATCAAGTCAATCAATAATAAATCAAATTGAGGGACAAAAATTTAATGTTCTAAAAGGCGCAAAAGTGTTTTAGACCTTGAATGTCAGAAATAGCCTTTTCTTAGTCAATTGATCAAGTCATAATGTGATACAGTTGATTAATTGTCTCAGTCATTCCCCGGAACCCCCCCCCCCCCACGGTAGGGGCATAAAATGTGAGTCTTGCACACTTGCAGTTTTCGCCTTAGGCCGGCCCTGATGAGTAAATGGTCCACCTACCTTGGCAACCGCATTCAGGGTGTACACTTCATCATCTAGGGAACCGTAAGAGTTTTCTTCATCGAAATACCAAAATCGCTGTATTCTAAACGTCAACGTGCCATTTTCGTTATAAACTACATCCGTCTTCTTCTCAACTATACTGCAAACAAGTTTTAATAATTCAACATTTGAGACGTGTGAGAAAACCTGTGATAAGTGGATGATTGTATGAAAGATTCTTACAAAACATGTCGTGTGAGAAAACGTTCCTGTGCTAAGTGGGTGGGGCGACTGGTATCCTTATATACAAAAAATCCGTCCGTTTGTTTATTTATCCCTAGAACCGGTATAATTTCTATCAATATAACGATTTTCTGTTATTAATTTGGTGTGAAAAATAATATATTTAAATTAATAATTTATAATTTATATTGGTAGGTGCCAGCTGTATTACATAATATATTTAAATTGTAATCGGTATGTAACGCTAGTCACCATGAACCCACACACTTTCTATTTCCTGAATCTTCAAAATGCCTAAGGTGATCATCTCCAATTAAATCCAGTCAACCGGCAAATTGTCCTATGAATATTGAATTCGTAATCCAAGCAAACCGAAAGTGACACGAATTACTCATGGTCACTTGCTCTGTCGCCCTCTACCGGAGGTGTTACGTAACGTTAATTTTATCAGTACCTAATCCAACTACTACGGTACAAGAATATTTTTAGCTACCTACAAAGGACATGATAAAGGGGCATTACTCATTCCTCTTTGCTCTCATTCATGAGCAATATTTATCGTGTATGATTACGAGTGTATTACTGTACAGACTCATCACTTCGGGAGGTGAACAATTTCGACTCCTCAAAATCAAATTTCCCAGTCGAATTTCAAGTTTTAAACTTCCCGATTAAATTTTGTTAATCAGTTGGTCTGTGTGCCCGTGCCCGCCCTTAGCACCTAACTTCCACAAATGTATAATATTGTCATATCCGATTTCGATACCTAACAATCAAGTATTACACACGAGGAAGCAATGTGCTATAGCCACTTGGCTTTATCAATTATAATAAACAGTTGATATTTTTGATCTTATTTTAAACTGTGAAATGAAATAAACATGTTAAATATTGCATTATTAAGCATTTGGTATCGGGTTGTGATATGGATAGAGCAAAGCTTTACCAAGACGTCATTGTACTTCACTACCAATTTACTTGAGGTGATTTCAGTCTTACTTGAATTTGTATGGACCCACTTCATCAAAGGTTGGCGTTTCTGACTTTAATTTATCGTGATTAGTCCAATTGAAAAAGTAGAAGCTCATATACTGAGGAACTGGCGTGTCTCTCCACATTTGGTAGGTTTTTGAGCCTGAGGTGACTTTCAATTGCTGGAAACATAAAAATCTACAATGAACACGGCAAATTTCTCTTGAACTATCTTAATAAATTTTAACCAATTTTAAGTAGATATTATTGATGTTTTCAGGAATTCGAGGTCGCAAGGACGAGATAATATTAGGAAAACTCAGCTTTTTGTGTACTAACATATGTCGCCAATTTTGTGTACCTACCTTGAGTACTTGCAAATCGAGATGGCGATTCCAGGGAAGTAATACACATAGTGATTAGGGATTAAAATTACAATTACTGTGAGTCGATGAGATATACGTACACATACGATCGTTATACTCACGTTTTTAATTATGGAAACAAGGAGATCATTCCAAGTGAATAGGAACGTTATACCGCTGATAACAAATATTGCTCCTAAACATCCAATCAGCGCCACTGGGATTATAACCGGTACTCGAGGCACCGTCATCCTAAAAACAAACAGATATTTCACACCTGTGAAGAAAGAATAGCAAGTGGGTTATACAAACTTCTATAATGTACCTACTATTTGAAGTAAAGAGTTCCATGTGTGCTTGTTGACTGGATCTAATGATGAATGGACGTCCTTTTTATTATTCCCTAAAACTGTAGGTCTAACGGCGAGCTTTCCAAAAAGGTGGAATATGATGGGTCGGAAATGAGCGGAAGAGAGCGAAAAAGACGACGTCATCTGGTATTGTATTGCCTTCTCGCTCCCTCACGTGAGAGGAAGATACATATCAGATGACGTCACGCGTTTTTCTTTCAGCTTATTCCAGCCAAACTACCCAAATTTTGCGGCTGATTGGGAAATTGGGTTCCATGGGTTTTCGAGGGTGCTAAATCCGATTCTGAAGTCAAAAATAGCAAATTCAGACCCATGTTCATTCCTCATATACTTTGTCGTGAAAGTAAGTGGGGCTATCCCCAGTTGACTGTCATCGTAATTATGTATCTTTAATCTACTGTCCTAGACTTCAAATTCGCAATTATATAGGTAGGTAGATTTATTCTTAGCATCGTGTTTGGTCGAACGAAATCTTGGGTGTAGGTATATGAAATTGACCATCATAAATTATAGGTGCATTGCTTAATTGTCAATATTTATTCAGAAAGCTGTCTCGTTATGTGCTTGAAATCCAAATTATAGAACTCTGCTGTAGCCATTGAGGATAAAATATTCATATGCAGCCTTCAAGAGGAATCTAGCTTGGAATTACGATTGTTTACAATTCAGGTGCTGCGTGGCGCATCGTGAACTTTCAATGAAAGGTTAAATGAGAAATTCCCGTTCATGAAGGTTTGCAATGAATAGTTGTTCTGAATGCTGACTTTCTGGTCGTTAGTGTATGCATGTAGTTGAGAATCTGCATCACTACTAGGTAGGTAAATCTTGTTGATACGACCCCTCCATCCCATGTTATGATAGTGTATAAGGAGTGAGTTGGAAGTTTTTTGTATCAACTAGGAACGTAATTTCCCATTATAATATTTGAAGTGGTGATGAAACATGCCGAGTAAATAATTCATTATTGTCTAGACTATTTTACAAGTGCTCCATCAGTCTTGCTTTCCTAGACGATTCAGATCCGATGATGTCAATGAATGAAATCAATCGTTATTACGTTATTGGCAATTTTCCTTAGTAGGTCAGATTAGGGGTTATCAAAAATAACCCTCGTGGCTGTCGAACTCAACATGTGCGGTATCTGAAGGACGATATCTCTGATCTCCGTGGATATATAATATGCTACCTACTTGCTTAAATCAACAAACGGTTGAATAGTTAACTCACAAATCTTTCACAATGTTACAGCATTTTACTCTTGTGAAAGTAAATTACCCATAAGATATGTGTGTCTACAAGATGGTGTGTTGTGGGTTATGAGGACAAAGAATAGCTGTTTAATCCAATCAAATTCCTTCGCTGAGTCAGGTTCTTTGATTTCAAAGCCTAGGTACATCTTGAAAGGAGTTTGAGGCGTGTTTGCTTCTTCCGGATTTTCTTACCCTAGTTCATGAAATGCGCATTCATATAAATAGCTTGTATGTAAGAGCTAAATAAAATATGTAAGAGCTATTTCATTTACGTATATGGACATACCTACCTACATAAATATAATATTTTCACATAGATTTACAATATTGTCAGATGGAAGGTTATATAGGTATTGTTTTGGATTGTTTACCTACTACGAATAATTCTTTAAACAATATTTTAGGATAGGACTCAATACAGACCGGAATCACGGAGCTCTGCCTACCTAAGAATTGAAGATAAGATAACGAACTAATTACATCATGAGCATTATGAGTTGATCCTCCGTTCCTTACAATTACCTCGTTCTTTGGAAGTGCCGATCCGGAACAACTCCAAAACCCGTGAAGTAGTGTATTAGTACCTACTGCAACCGTCACGACCTTGGGACCCGAAAGAACCTTGTCTTTGATATGAACCTATCAATCCATCCATCTATCTATCGATCTATCCATTTTTGGCCATTTGTTGGGTAGGTACATTTCCGAATTTCGAATCAGGCGGCATAATTTATCAAGTGATTGTCTTTTTGTTTGTTGTATTGTAGGTTTGTTGTATAATAGGGGGTCTGTTTGTGTTTTCATCACGATCGAACGGCTCGAATGACAAAGTTCTTGGTCTGGTTGTAGGTCAGTTAATAATGCTCTCATCCTCTTCTTCCACTTACGAAAAAGAATCGACTGTCCTTCACGACCCCAGCTAAATACGCTCTGCTATTTCAGTATCAAAATTAGGTGAAGTTTCAACCGAATGGAGAAGCTCGGCTCAAAAAAATATAATATCCGTTCTAGCTCTGAGAATTGGCTAGTATTTAATATTCCAACTAGAGTTTAGGGCTCATTTTAGTTACTTTAGCGCATAAATGGTTACCAATACTGCACCTATTTGAATATAATCACATCCAAATGGGACCACAATATATAACTTATCCCTCGAAAATACAAACGTTCGAGCGATTTTGTACACGCACGGTTTTTGAGTTCTGGATATTCTAGAAATGCCTGGGGAATATGATAGAATATTGAGAAATTTACTCAGGAAACGAGTACCTACCTATAGATGGTACGTTGTGGATTATGGATCTGTCGATCACAGCCCGACATCATGTCTTATGTACAGCATTGTAGTAATGTATTTGAAGTGGTTTAGAGGGGTCAGGAATGGGGAAGTTGGTTGTTTTTACACAAAAACGCTGCAAATT
>JAEMON010000007.1:18285981-18296598 GCA_030264115.1 Lygus lineolaris | reverse complement strand
TTTCGTGTTCGATCCCAAAGGTTCATTATTGAAAATATTAAACCAAAATGTCGGCTAGTGGGTTATCAGGCTCTTGTGCCATGCTAGTTACGTGCATCTATTTATGTCATTTAGTAAACGAAAAGTATAAAACATTTTCCCTCAAACGTCCATATTGTTCTAGCTATATTATATGTATGCTAACCGAGAGTAACAATCAAGAAGATGTTATTCGACACATCCTTCGATAAAATCCACGAGTGTCACCGACTAACAGCACCTATTTTAATTCATCCTATAGCGGATCTTTGGTCATAATGGATCGGTGCTCGCCGCAAGGTGTCACTGTCAATAAAACTGTAGGTAAACGATTTTTGTTTATTCCCCCTACCTTGTGCCCGTTCAACGGGTCTTCAAACTACTCATCGTTCATAACCTCATAACATGCGAATGAAATATTTTTTCATGATTGTGTGATTGTGTCTCCGATTATGAATCTCAGTCGTCGAAGAGGGTGAACGTGTCTCGTCAGTTTACCCATTTGGGTCGGAATCCTTTGGAGGCCTTGAGGAAATGCGCGTTCATCACCCAAGGTTGAATGATGCATGAGTATTGTTCAGCAAGAATTGAGTTTTCCACTCCAATGAACGGACCATCTGACTTGGCCAGTGATTTTCATGCCAGTAGGTATAGAATGCTTGAAAATCGCTTCATACAAAGTTTCAAAATTCTTGGAATAAAAATAAAAAAATAAAAATTGGAACACCTGACATAGGTAGGTAGATTCTTAATTTGACTCAGCCCTAATTACGCCAGAAAAATCATCACTGGTCACGCGAATAGTCCGACTGGAATCAAGTCGGAGCGGTAGTCTGATGTAGCTAGTCGGACAAAATCGTTCGTAGTCCTCGGCCAAAACTTGGGTGAGAATTGTAGGTATATAACACCTGACAAATTACCTACTATTTTATGTCATTCACAATAATATTTCTTCCGTTCAAGGAGTACCTACCTACCGACTCAATTTTTCCGGCTAGATTTCAATTCATTTGGGCCATTAATCATAGTTCATTTTTCATTCATAGGAAGTCTTCCCAGTGTGGTTAAATGCGGACATCTTGCCGGGACCAGGCGCTCGCGATAATCCAGGAGTCAACGCCACCCTTTTCCTCACGGCTTGCGCAACAAAGTTTCCGTTCGCCACCGTCTCAGTTGGTTGGACAACTAAATGGAGCCAAGATGATAGTGAGTATCTGAATATACCTACTCTTAATTTAATTTAATGAGACTTATTTTGCGCTAGTTTTCAAAGAAAATGAACCTACTTACTTAAAAATCTACTTATTGCGATAGGTCCAAGACAAATTTTTTGAAAGATATTTTCTTGAAATCATTTACATTACTCGGCCTTGCGGGCCTCGGCAAGCCTCGGGTGCAAGCCCCTCTGCACTCCCAGTCCTAAGCTCTCAAGCAATTCTTGCTGAAGTTGCTTATGACAAAAACATTCTCCCAAGATTCACCATGTGGGTAGCCTACTTCATAAATAGATTGTCGAGGTGAAAAATAATGCAAAACTGAAAAAAACCAACCAATTTTACTACTGTTTCTATACTTACGTACTTACCAGTACTCCTCAGAATGATGTTGTGGTGTGATGTTTAATAAATTCAGAGCTTTCCAACGAGTAGTGAACTAGTTTTGTGGGGTGGGAAATTAGGAAGTTATTTTCCCTAGCAACGATTGATTGTAAGTGAAAAGCATCAGAAAAAACTTTTCTTTACACTTTTTTCATAACTTCCTTTTACACTCTTCTTTAACACTTTAACTGCTTTAAACTTCTTTTACACTTTTTGTATAGGTGATTAAAAAAATATAGGTAAATAATACTTGAGTAATAATTCAGTAATGTAACTATCCTTCAAAATATGAACTTTGAAAGCAGGGACGCCTCCCACTTTTTATAGTTTAGGTAATATTTTTGTCTCCATCGAAAAACAAGTTTCAAAAATTCATAATGTACCCACTTACATACGTTAGAATGGATTAAAACCTGGAGTACACCGCCTTTAGTTGAAAATGACGTGGAAATATAATTATTTACGTATCGATCGGGCAGAAAAAATTAGATCGGCAGTGGCTTAGAAAAAACCCATTCAATACTTCTGCAGTTTCTCAATACAATAGTTCCTTTAACACACAATTTTGGCAATTCATTCATTTTTAGTTTCATTCCAAACGAGTACCTAGCGAATGTAAAACCGTTGTTGTGGCGAAAAAGTGGAACAATTTCCGGACCCGTCCGGACGCGACTTCAATTGCTTTTTGAAGTGAGAAAGCCATTACAAAAGGCAATCCGCTGAGGTATACGTTCTGGCCAGTAACCTTTTTCAAACGCAATAGGTCAGACTTCGAAGACTTATAGGATATTTCACGCTGATCATAAATATAAGTGTGCCACAAGGCTCGCTGAAGGTTATTTTTTGACCGGCTTTAAAAAAGAAGGAAGTCTCTCTATTTGGTGTGCGAAGGAACGTTTTTTTTTTTTTGTGTGTTGTTTTTTTCAGATTATTTTTTATACAGCCCGCTTTTGAATATTATTTGGCAGGCAATCGATCCGAGTTTTTACAGGAAACCGTAGGTATTTTCCCCAGTTGTCCTCATTGCAATAAATCGTCCTTATGACTGATGATATGACAACGCACGATCCTAAATTTGGTCGAATTTGACAACCTACAACTTAACATTGAGTAGTTTTCCTATTCGAAGATTCGACTCCGTGATTTTGCAACACAAAAAAAGTTTAAAAAGGGTGTTTTCATTTAAGGAAGTCCCAGTCATAGGCCCTACACCATGAGTTGATGCGTTGATCAATTTTCAAAGAATCATTTTATCCGTTTTTCTGTGATTTTCGAAGTACCTGATCTTTTGTTTGTTGATGATTCGTATAGGACATTTTGTGCTTATTCCGAATTACCATAATAATGTTTAAGATGTAATTCACAACAAAACCTAAAAAAACACGAGTTTTGACCCTTAATTTGTAAAATGTAACCCCTAAGAATCGGTAGGTACTCTAAAAATTCTGGCCGACGAACTCATCCTTTCTTTCTATATTATTGACATTTTCAATTTCTATCGTTTTAATTTTTAGAGCATTCCCAGGGTGAGATATTTTTTGGTATATTCCAACACATGAAAAATGTTAAGCTTCAGGAATCGTTTTAGAATGGTCTAAAACTGATTTCCTTGGTGAATTGTTCAAAAATGTGTATAGTTAAAATTTTGGAGCCGTTGCAATATAGCTTCATTTTCTTCGAAAATTCGTCAAAAAATATTCATAGGTACCTACGTAGAATTCATATTGTGAGGTTATCTGCATTCAGCTATGAGGTTTTCAGTATCTCACTGGGAACCAAACGACTACTGGCTACTATTTTCCAGGATCTATATTGATCTATTTAATCCTAACGTAACTACAGGGGTACTACACCCATTGTCTCTTTGATTCAAAGATATCTCATCTTTCTTGTTCTTTGCAGACAAATACCTCCCAGAGGACATCGACAAAATGACGGAATTATTGAACAAGCACTGCGTCGTGTCGCAGCCCGTGACGTTCGCCGTTCGCGCCGCTTACGCCGCCAATTCGGTCGAAGCTCTCACTAACCTCATCAACAGCTCAACGGAGGGGACGACTCTGACCATCTGGAACAGCTCCCCCAACGACATCGTCGACATGGAGGCCGTCAACTCCCTCATCAAAGCCGTGGGAAAAGACAAAGTCTACCTCGACCTCTTACCTTTCGTCGACTCCGCGTCGAAGAGCGACGGTTCGCAGTTGCTCAGTAAGTGCGCGCTCGTCGCGGCGTCGACGCTCCTCGCGTTCGGAATTCACTCTTATCGACGCTGAATGCATTTTTACGGCCTTAAGAGCTGGCCAAGCCATCGGAGAAATAACAAAAATGAAGGAATTTCACGCCGGAATCGAGATGCTTTCTCTCAGCTATATAGACTAATACTGAGCGATATGATCTGCATACATACCCAAAGGCTATCAGATTGATAGAAGCCATGTTGAATAGGTATATATTCTACGGTATTCGTTTTATACAAAATAAATAATAAGCTAGTACATGCACAAACATATCAGGGAAATTATTAATATTTTTAGCTAGGCAGAGAAAAATTGAGAAAAAATGAGAAAATGAGAAAAATGAAAAACAGCTTTTTTGGCGCTAGTTAGAATATCTAAGTCAAACGATCATCATTCCCACCCGAAACCTATTATCAGGTGTACACCATGATACATGTACTTTCCTCAATAGGTAGACACATCATAACTACCTACTAATTTTAAATTAAAGAAATGTCACTAATAAGGCTAGAATGGACAGCATACATGACCAACTTGGCCGAAAAGAATACGTGAAAATTACCTATGTTGAGCTAAACGAGTAGATGTACCAAAATGCTTTCTCGCCACTAGACGAATCCGTCTAAATTGTAAAGCCTAAATATCGATAAAATCCGTATTTAATAACTTCACACCTACATTAAAACGCAAAAATAAGCTGGGAAGTTCGGGTAGCAGCGGACGTTAAATAGTTTTGATCTCTCAATCGGAATAACTAACGCAGCTGTAATAACGAACTGTGTCTAATGGTGTTTTTCAGGAGTTCTAGCAAGCTCGATAATCAAAAATTGGAATGACTGGGGAACCAAGGTACGAAAACGAGGGGAGAGTGGGGGTTTTCGAGGTTTTTTCTCATGCCTCACATTGAAAAACGATTTTAGTGAACGAATCCACCGAATGACTAATTCAAAACTCGAGATTCGTCCCCCACTTGAGATATGATCAAAGACCAACGATGAACACAGAGAAATGACCTATGTGGAACGCATTCTTATGGCAGTCGCGTCTTGAAACTGGGAACAAAAATAAATATTATATTTGTGGCGCCGCCTATAGCGCCAGTAATTCATTCTTCCCTGGGTAATAATCCTTAGTGCCTGACAAATCATTCTCAAATCGCTCTTACATGTACAGTAGATATGCTACTTCTATGGGTCGAGGGTGGAAGAGTCTTGGCTCACTTCCGGTTTAACATTCGTTTATTCGATCCACTAATCTAATTGGATCGAATGAAAGAATGTTAAACCGGAAGTGAGCCAAGACTCTTACACCCTCGAACCATAGTAGTAAGACCACAATGGCTACCCACAAGCAGTACAGTAAATGTGTTAGCGGTTAACGTTTAAGCAGATATCGTAATACTAGTGGATCACTTGAAAACTTTCTATAATTGATTAATTTCGGGGTTAGTAGTGATGTACTTACTAAAATAGAGAGAGAGAGATACTCAACTGGTAGAGTGCTGGGCTAGAAATCCAGAGGTAGCAGGTTCGAGTCTTTCCAAGAGCACATTTTTTCACCTTAAACTGTTTCCACTTATTCAAGTCAATTTTAACCCTGGATCGCCATTATACCCCTTGGGGATTAATATTGATCACGGCCGAAAGGTTTGGTACCTACAGGGAGGTACAATTAAAATTAATTCAAACATACCAAACTTTCTACCTCTCGTAATAAAAAACCCCAATTATATTCAAAACAAAAACTGTATAAATTATTTTTGTCATCACGTCTTTTAGCTGATTGGTTTCTACTTTCCATGGTTCCCGCTCAAGTTTCCGTAGACTTCTTCAAGTGGATAACAAAAAATGCAATATACATCCGAACATTCGATTGAATCTAATCAATAATAACTTAGGGAACTGTCTTCACACGAGCATGAGGAAGGCTTATCAAAGTATAAAGCCTTATTGTTCTTCATTAGACGATAATACTCTTACTTATTCTTAGATGATAAACCGAAGATGACCTAGTCCGTAAAAAAAACGCTTACGAACATAACCGTGGCCAAAATAATCTCGCCCTTTCATGTAAGTTTAAGAATAATCAGGTGAATCATTCTTATGCCTTTAAACGCCCCAATAGTTAAGTGATTGAATAAAAGGTATGATGATAAGGTAGGTGAGGTGATGGTAAAAGGAATCACCTATCCATCTTGGTGGCCGGAAACATCTGGCAATGACTATAAAACTCCCAGTTTGTTTTAAAAGAAGAAAAAGTCAATATGCACTACTCAGCAATAAAACATAAAAAATGGACTGTACGATTAAAAAGTCCACATCGTCGAGTAAAAGGTCTCTTCTCGTTCTTTTATTCTTCAACTCATTCACGAAACGGAAGAAACTCTCCCGGATATAAGCAATATCATGTGTGAATACCGTACGTCTATTCCAGAATCATATATTTTTATTTAGTTCTAGTGAAGCAATAATTTAATAGGCTGTACCTAATATTATTAGGTTTTAGGAAGTTTAGGACTGCCTGGCAACAGAGTATTATTACGAGTATTATTATTCGTATTGTGTTCCCTAAAACTAGGTACTAAGTTTTTTATTATTCGCGTGAACAGTATAGGTGCGTCGTACGTAAGTTACCTACGTAATTCATATAGGTACCTACCTAATCGAAAATATAACCAACGTATTTCCACATCATATCAACATCATTATTTCGAAAAATTTCTTCAATAAGATGGAATTTTGGTTAGTCAGAAGTACTACATAACACCTATTATGTTTTGTTGTAAGAGTATTAATTTATTATACTTATGACTTGTTTCCGTTTAAATAATAGTCCGTATAGATAAAACTAGGTATATCATTTTAACTGTAAATAAATAAATTGGTAATTGGTCGATAGGTACCTGATTGGTATGAATTTCAAAAAGTCTCAAACTCTTCCTAATGAAGAGCTGGTAGACCTTAATCATCACTGCCGTGCAAGTGCCGCATTTAAAAATTAATATATAATAATCCACTCCAAAATGATTGAAAAGCCAAAATAATGGTAAATAACTGATTAAAACTTCAACTTCAACTTTTTGGAATATAATTCCAAATTAACGAGTGTAATTACATGAATAAATAAGACAGTGAAAGAATAGTGCCTTTTGCGTGAGTTGAATCAGATGACGGCCAATAGGTATAGAAGAATATTAGAGTTCCCTTTTTAATCTTCTTGGGTGTTAATTGGTTGTTATTATCATTATTACATTATCCAAATTATAATTTAAAAATCACAAAAACTTGGGATGCGTTTGTTCCGGAAAATAAGCCTTGATAATACCCGAAAAAAGTAATTTATTAGGATTTCTAATTTCGATGATAATGGATGATATGAATAATTAGTTGAAGTTGAATGCAATAATGCCGAATTGTTGGAAAGAAGATACTTCCAGGTGAATCACACATACATCACTCACATCTTGAATGAATCACTTCATGGTATGATTATGTCAACCGATAGTAGGAGTAATAATCAGAATTCTTACATCAAATACTCATGATTGCTTACGGAAAAGTTCTTTGTCGTCGATCTAAAAATATTTTTGATCTGTGCCAGAGAGTAAGTGTTGTTATTCAGTCCGTGATTTCCCAATGCTACGCCCTCTTATGAATATTGAACGAAAGACGGTAATAGTCTTTGAGCTTCAAGGTACCTACCATTCCGTTCCGAGGAGTCCAAAAAATTGAGATACGTGCCGAGAATCTAAGTTAATTTCGAGGACTGCCTAGGTTGTACATACTTTTATTTTCCACTATTTTAAATTCGTATTACTGAGAAACACCGTGGTTGGGATTTTATTTTCAATAATAAAAACATTTGAAAACGAGAAAGCAAAATAATTAACCACTCTAAAAAATTTGCTCTTTCACGTTTCAAGATACGTATGGAATCCGAAAATTTTAAAAAATTCGTTCCACCACCACTTTGCTTAGTTACCGTAGATCTGTCAGTCGTGATTAAATTTGAAGTTGTATAAATAGCATACCAACTTAATCTCTCACATGTTATCTCTAATATTTATTTCGAATTTGTTTGTATAAGAGTCCAATCTAAAAATTATTGTAAACAAATCTTTTTGTAACTTATCGGATATATTCTAGGAACTTTACTTAAAACCCGTCTTTCCTCTGATGAAAATCGTTACACTTTAAAAATTTAAAAGTGTGGTGCCTAAATATCAAAATAATGGGATTCGAAAGATTCACCTTCGTAATTCAGTTGAAACTCCTCAATATGACTAAATCAGAATGTTAACATACCTCCTCAAGTTGTTTGCCCATCACAAGTATGACGTTGTAATATTATAATCGTATAGGGTCAGTAGGTAAGTTGTATGTACCTAAATTACCTCAATTTGAACAAAAATTCAGTCTTTCATCCTTCATCAACAAAGTAACCAAAATTAGAAATTTCTATACTAGGTAACTAGTGCTAGTCTATTGGTGTCTCAAAACTACACTATTCATTTACTTGTGCATTAATCGATCTTTTTCCAATTTTTAAAATAATGTTACATGCTTCCTTGTCAGTAGGTGAGATGATAATTAATGGCTACATAATGGTGAGTCGTATTCGACGATGTTTTAATAAATTTTGTTTTTAAAAACCTCGAACTGCCGTATGATAAAGTTTTTGATTTCTCTCCTTGCCTAATGATTTGTCCTACTAGGGACATGGTCAGCCTCAAAATAGTAGTAGGGCTCTTTGTAAATTTAATTTTTTTTTTAATATACCTACCTACATTATTATCCCTACCCCTTATTGCCTATTTTTATAGCTGAGTCTTTCCAACGTCTCAATCTTATAGACCCAGGAAAAACAAACGATGATGAATGAATTTTATCGCTCTTGGATCAATGGTAGCCTCTGCGCAAGCGCAAACGTAAAATCCTCCTGACATAAATATTTCTCTTGAACGAACAGATTTTGTTCAAAATCGATGGATGATTAGTGACTGACTCCTGAATGATCCCCTATATATTGCATCATAAAGTAGTACGTACTCCTTCAAACCCAAATCTTAGTTTATACCTACTTATATAGGTATTTAAAGTTACTTATTAGGTGGATTACCGATTTTCAAATTCGGCCATGCTGCTCCATAACGTAGGCCACTTCATAAATGTTGCTGTTTTTGGGATCATTTGCCTACATAGCCAAAATTTGAAGTGTTTGAAGTTAGTGTACATGTTATTTTTTGTACATACTTAACTGCAGTTTCGCTGAACCAGATACGTAATGCTTGTGACCATTTTGCATGCTACGTGTGCTATTTATGTGTATATACTTACCTACTACTTATTCCAAATGGTGGAGGACCTGATTTCAAATTTTCAATATTTTTTGCAATATTACATGAAAAAACTTGATTTTTATAGGTGCTCGACCTCGATATACCCACTGCCACGCCTCTCTGTTGTATGATTATTCCGTCGGTAATTGGTGTCTCATTCCCGTGTACATATGCCGAATTTATTACGAACCTGTAAGTACTTCCTTATCTGACGCTTGACAAACCAAATGCAAACCTATCGCAATGCAAGACGCACAATATCAAGGTGTTTTTAGTGCCTGAAAATAATTATTATTTTGGGATCCCCTATTATTAGAGCCGAGGTTTCAGGAATGTTTCGCGAATTCATAGGATTTCAGGAGCATGTACCTTTGTACCTACTGGTTGTAGTATTATTAAACGGTGGTTATTAGGTATTAAATGGTTACCCGACAGAAACTTTCCAAAGAAATTATATTGAGTATTGTAAGTAATGTATAAAATTATCATTAATTATCCATTGTAAACGACTCCCCTGATTACGGTTGCGAAGAAAGGTCAATTTCACGATGAAGGAAGAGGGTTTAGGACAACTACTACAGCCTAAAATCTGGCCGCGAACTTCCCCGTCATTTTGCAAAAATCTTCATCGAGATCGGCCCAGTAGTATAGACGGAGAAGACAGACATAACTCTCGGTTTTTATCAATATAGATATTCTAGCAAGAAGTGAAAAACATTCCACAAAATCAAAATTTTCTCTTGCTTCTTGCTGAACAATTTTGGTAGCATGTCTGTAGGATTGAATAATGATGATAGAGAAATAATGATAGAGTATCTAACTAACCGAAAAATGATGTAGGTAATTAACCTGGTTATGTACATACATGGGTTTATTTCAGAGATCGTTGGTGACAAACTTACATGAGCAGACTAATCCTATTTTTATTCGGGAAAAAGTAACAAACTACCTACATGTGGCGTTACTTTCATATTTTTGTAACAACTTATAACTAACTAATAATTAGGTAGGTATGTGATAATAATAACGATTCTTCAACGCTTAGGTACCTATTCTAATCAGTAGACGGTGTAGGTACCCACCTATATTATTCGCGATGCACGCAATTTCACAATCAGACACACTGGAGTATTTACAACCACCTAGTCAAGCACTTCACAAGATCGTAATAGGTCGACTTTATAATGCCTGTAAGTTGTTGGGTAGGTGATGAGTTACCTAATAACGTAATCTAATAAAGCATTTTTTGTCGTTAAAGACTACTGACCCTTTGATTTCCTCTCCTCCGACAATATTCCAATTTCGATGAAAAAAGACTGAGTTCATTATTTGGTGCCTGCCTATACGTAATAGGTAGGTATATTGTCTTACCCACGACTAACAACCTTCCCACTAATGGATCGTCAGCTTTTATGTAGGTATGTAC
>JAEMON010000007.1:18267320-18281524 GCA_030264115.1 Lygus lineolaris | reverse complement strand
TCGGCTTGATAGATGGTGGCTGCAGAACCCAGGGGATATCGAATATTGGAATAGTTGAAACAAACCTCTCATCTTGCGTTTAAATTTGAAATGAAATTGTGGAATTTCAAATCTATCTTTTTTCCCTATCTTAATTTTCAGGGACTGTTTGGAATGAAAGAACTATCAAACTACGAAGGATTTTTCCTCCTGAAAGAGAACGTGATTAACAGAACTGATGAATTGGTCGAAGAAATTTGTAATCCCAATAGGTGAGGCAATCCTGACTGACATTCAGCATTCATCTAAATAGGGATAGGTAGATCTGTAATGCCATGGAGAGGGGAAATAAGGGACTCTGCTGATCTCAGCAGCTGCACTAACGTGGGTAAATTATAATCATAAATATAACGTAAAGAGCTGGAGATTTTAGTCTTGGGGTTTTTGGTATCTAGGTGGTCTCATTGCAGGCATGATAATCATCAACCTATCGTCTAGAATGTACCAAGTAAGGGTTGAATCCTTTTGAATACTTTATATTTGGCAGCAGAGTCTATAAATTTTGATAGGTCTTGATGATGTGTTAAGGTTACTTGAACTTCATAACAGGCATTCAAGAATAGTTTCAATGCGCATAAAATCGTTAATTCCTTTTAAAGAAAAATTAGGGTTGATTTTGTAGTACCTACTTGTGGAGTACTTATATTTTGGCAAGGATTAACACTATGAATTCTATTCAAGTATCTACCTACTTATTGATGTTTTATTCTAGGAAACGTAAAATAGTCGATGCTTTTGACGACCTATCGAATACATTATGTAGCGTGGCCGATCTCGCGGAATTCGTAAGACTGGCTCATCCCCAAACATCTTTCTCCTATGCTGCCGAAAACGCTTGCATCGCCCTCAGTGGGCTCGTAGAGAAGTAAGTATGATGTTCTATGGCGTGTCACACCTGTGATGACACCTGTGTTGTCAGATTTGGGACCAATTTGCTCCATTAGCTGGTAAATCCATTTTTGGCACAACAAAGAAAATAGTTGGTACACAGCAATTTTGCATTTCAATCTGAACGTCTTATTTTGGGCTCTGCGTATCCAAGAAGGTTGACATGGTAATCACAATACGCCACATTATTCATCGCAGTTCCTGCAATGTTGCTCTGAGACTGTTTTCTTCTTCCCAACTACTGAAGTGTATTCACGATTATTACTTTGACATGGATTTACAGTCTTATGGATCAATCTCAAATTTTGTCTGTCACGAAAATTGTCGGTTTCACTTTATTTTATTTTATTCTCCTTTTTCTTTTCAATCAGTAGAAGTGTGCTCCATGATTCCACTCGTTGGAAAGCTCTCATTTTACACCACCTCCCATGCTGCCAAATACATACGGTCCTGGTTATCTGCTCATCAATACTGGATATCTTTAAAAATAGGTACCTAAGTTAGGACACAATAAACTGAAGGTGTTGTCTACCTACCCTACAGCTATCAATTGTCGCGATAACCGGACTGTCCAAGCCACATCCTCAGATCCTAGAGCATCCTGGAGCTCCTAGATCACCTGAGTCAAAAATTGAGCTCTCATATCAGTTGAGTTAAATCCATAAGGTGAATTATCCATGCACTTTCGTGGAGGGAGCTAATTATTTTGTTTGATTTTCAATTATTTCTCAGATTGAACACAAATCGGGATCTTTACGACTCTCTGAAGAACGTCATCACCAAAGGCGACAAGTTCGAGACAACTGAAGTCGACAACCACGTTGCCGCGCTGTTCCTTTTTGATTTCGAGCAATGCGGCATTCATTTGCCTGAAGAGAAAAGAAAGGAAGTGGTTGCATTGAACGACTACATTCTCCAACTGGGCCAGCGGTTTATGGCGGGGTCTGTCGCTCCACGTTCTATTGCAAAGGAGTCTATTCCCACCAACATTAGGCCTTAGTAAGTGAAGCTTAACCCTTTTAGTACGGCTCAAGTTAAAGCAAATCGCTTCGCTGGGGCGGGCGAACGTGAACGTAAACTAACCCCTCAGGAGAATAACTCTCATTCTTCAACGCGCGCCTCCTTTTATTTCTTTCCCCGTTGAAATAGACATTGCATTTGAAAGGCACATTCACGATTACATTATCACAAGCACATTTACGATAACAACCAATACCACTACAGCCGGGTGCCGGTGATCCATTGTCGTCATCCGATGACGGGGAATATTCACTTCCACTCGCATTATTGCTATCGTCTCCATCGATATTTTCAGTAAAAACTTTTCTATTCGACATAATCAACACAGTAGGAAACTTGACCTGGACAAAACTGACAAAAAATACGAATTTCGACGATGAACAAATGCTAAAATGGACGACTGATAACACGAAACTGATAACCAAAAAAAAATTAATGTTGATGTTATTCACAACCCAAAGGAGCCCCAGAAGTACATGGAAGGCACAACAGAGTGCTCTGCACCCGAAACTATGAGGCAAAATAGCTGGACGAAATAGTCGTCAGGATTCCCAGGGAACGCGGTTGGTGATGGACTAAATCGCAAAATAATGCTAGTAGAAATTTCGATCTTGGAAGGGGAAAATATTTTCAAAGAACGATTCCGCCAACATGGCTGCCATGAAATGGTTGCGGTCTTTGATGTCATTCTTGTCTTTTGTGTGATATAATATGTTATTCGGGTTATTAGGAGAAATTTTTCACTTTTATGAAAAGAATCCTAGTAAGTAGGTAGGTGGATACCTAAGAAGTAGATCTGGTTTATAACGTTTTGGATCCTAAACGGTATAAAGGAAAAAGGGGGTACACTCTTTCTAGAAATAAGAAGTTACGTTATTTTTCACTACAGAAAGATTTATTGAAGAGATCGATGAGCAGAAACAGAGTGACTCAATTCTTTGAAAGTACATTTAAGTCGATTACTCATGGTTCAAAGAAATATTTAACAATATTCTTGTCCTTGTTGGTTTCTGCTGCAGTTTCATGGAGGATAATGATAACATAGTAGTCTCCAGCGTGTCAATTGACTGCAGGGAGGAAGTCGTAAGAGAAGCTTGTTATAAAATGTACCTCCTCTCGGACTCGGATCAAGAGTATTTTCTGGATGAACTGCTGAAAGCGCGGAACCGTCTAGCGAATTTATGCGGCTTTCCTACGTACGCCCACCGGTGAGAAATCTCTTCGTTTTTGTAATTAATTTTTTCTAGAGAACTGGGTAATACTAGATGTGTTAGATGTAAGTTGTTAGATGATAGTTAGATGTTTTGCTGATATGAAACTTGTTGATATTTGAACCTCCACCATCGGTTTCCAGATGTAATAGCTTTTGATATAACCCTCGACAGACTCCTCATAATACCTCAGTGGGGAACTCGGGTTCTAGTCTCTGAAAGTCTGTTCAAGAACAATATAGTTATTAGTTATGGAGTTGAGTGGAAAAATAAAGTCCATAGGTTGAGTTACTATCTACTTATTTTCAGCTTAATATTTGGAGTAGATAGGTACACAACTACTCCAAATATTAAGCTGAAAATGGGTAGGAACTGTCATCCTATGTTTGGATTGCAGGCTCCCTACTGCCAGACCGGAGGACAGGTCACTACTAGCCTTTTAACGCTGTAGCCACTAGTTGAACGAGTGTGAAGGCAGAAGCAAAAGTCAAACTAGTTTTAGAAAGGTAGTAGCAGGGGCTGAGAGTGGCTTCCCATTTTTGGTAGGCCCTGTCATCCAAATCGTGAGATTCTGGTAATCTGAAATATGGGATATGAATATTTAAACGTGTTGTCTCAATTATACCCACCTACTCAGATATAGTGCTGGATGTAGGGATGGGATATCGATATCGATGTAATCGAAATATCGATATTTGGCTTTCGATATTCTGTATTTTAGCATCGATACCACTCATGCGACATTATCAATATAGGTATCGTAGATCTGGACCGATAATATTGGATTGAAAAACCAACACACAAGGAAACAGAAATGCAAAAAATGGCTTCATTAAAAATTGAAAAAGGTCACGTACCTTCTTACATACGGAAAATAGTTCGAAAACTCAAATAGTAGGTGAGTAAATAACGTTCGAAAAAAATCGAACGTAAAGACACCAATTTGTTCAAACTGGCACCCTTGTCTATTCCTTTCTGCAGTGAGAATGTTCCCGGTTTGTGAGAAGAGACATTCTGATGGAACTGAAGTGGAAACAGGAGAAGAGGTATTGTTTTGTCACTTGAAATAACCGTGGAAAAGTTCCGACCAAGGTGAGCCAAGAGTTCAGGGGTGCTTTGCCAACGGTGCCACCGTTACGGTGGAGATAAGGGATAGTAATATCGAATATCGATAATATCGATGTTTTGGTCCGATATTATATTGGTATCAATGTCACTCAGAAATATCGATATCGATATTTTTCTTTCGATATCCCATCCCTAGCTGGGAGAGGTGGAGTTTGTAAGGAGACACAATAAATACCCTGTGGTAGGTATTGGTTTATTAAATCACAAGTTGTTGGGCTTGGATTCTGGGGGATGGTAAAAATGGTAGAAGTACCTATTTTATAGAGTGAACCGCAAAGGGAAGGTCATTTTGATATCAAATCGACTTACCTGATTGATGTTCCAAAGTGAAATAGGAAGAGTGCAAGAAGGGATCGCCCCAGGTAGGCGAGGGTGGCGTGGAGCAGTAACATGTGATCTGGTAACAGTTACGTATGGTCACTGTTACAAAATGTGGCACGATATCACCTAATGAGTGGTTGGTCGCTAGAAACACGAGTGGAAAACCATCTCCAATCAATGTCTGTCCATCCTCTACCTGCCTGGGCTTTTCATGTTCGTGTATCTGACTAATGACTGGTCGATCGTTAGAAACACGAATGCAAACCCATCCCCAATCAATGTCAGTCTTTCTACCCCCAACCTACCAGGGCTTTTCAAGTGTTTCTTTCTGACTATGATTTGCTGATCGCCAAAAATACGAGTTTGAAACCACGGTGAACAATAGATATTCATTGCATGATTCCGAAATCGGGTTCGTAAGAATACAAGACGTACTTCGAATAGAAATAACGAACTGCATTCGTTACGAATTGGAAAATGTAAAATCCATCTACGTTAAAAAGATAGGTTTTTTTAGTTTCTTACTGAAAACATTTTTGCAAACTTGTTGAGTCAAATACTCCGCTTGGGACCAAATAAAGCCGATAATATGTACGAGAAGAATCCATCAATAATACTTTTACATGATTTTACTGACGAAAAACGTTTTGAACCCTGATGGCGCTGAGAAGTATAATCATCAATCACCATGGTTTATTATTTTACATTGTTGTATACCTGATGTGATTTTCTTGTTGTTATCGAGTGCTCTGAAGGCAAGTTTAGCTGAACACCCCAACAACACAATCGACTTTCTTGAAGAGCTGAATGAATTACTGAAGCCGAGAGTTCAGACAGATTTCAACGTCATGCTTGAAATAAAGAAAAAAGAAAATCCTCTTGCTACTGTGAGTAGGTATATTTTAGAATTTTTCGAGTAGATACTCTTTGCTTTCGAGTTCCCCAAGATAGAGGCTTGATCACTTTTGTGAGGTGAATATTGTTTTCCTCAAAAATCAAAATTCCCACTCACATTTCACGTTTTAGATCTTTCTGAACAAATTTGGTTATGTTTGTATGTGCGTCAGCAAGTACTTGCAACAAGCAAACTTCCACCACTTTCATCCAATTTCAATGAAATTTGCTGAGTTTGTGTTGGATGGCCTCTAGCTGGCGCCATCTACGACTTTCATTGCGATCAGACCAGCGATAGCGACCGAGCATGCGTAGTTGTGAAAAATCCTCGCTACAAGCATAACTTCTCTCTCAATGTACCCCGAGATATCCTTATGAATGATCGTATCAATGTTAGCCACTGCGCATGCGCGAAACTGAAATAAATTATGTCATCTGGAGGTATTCTTACCGGTTTTAACGTAGTTCATCATGTTGTTTGAGTTTATCATGGTATTTCTTCTGTTCAATCAATCATGAATCATTATTCAATCGAGACTAAGAACAATGTTGGTTAAATTTCCATAAGTTCAACACTGTAAAAATCATTAAAATTTCAGGGGCTGGCACCATGGGATATACCTTATATTTGTTCCAAGGCGAAAAAAGAGTTGTATCATTCGGAAAGTTCGAATTTCCCTCCGTATTTTTCTCTCGGAGCTTGTATGGAAGGTTTCAACCAGCTGATGCAAAGTCTTTACGGCATTCAACTCGTCAACGAGCCAATGGAAAACGGAGAGTGTTGGGCTTCCGACGTTTACAAATTGGCAGGTTGGTAGTGAGCGATGCTCATGGTTATTTTTCATTTATTCGAATGGTAGATCTCAGTCAGAGCTTCGAAGTGGCCTTCGATGAGTGAAAAAGTTCTATTCAAGCAGTATAAGTTGATATGAGATTTTCTTAGAACTATTTCAACTAATTTGGCCGGTGATTCTTATTGGAAATTTTTCGCTGATTCCGAATACATCATATTTTTATGTTTCTATGTTTATGATGGTAGTAATGTACAGCAAAAACCTCCAAAAACACGTTTGATTTTCAAAATTTGACCCCTTGGAGTACTTCAAAAATTCTTCCCAACAGACTCGTCCTTTCTTTCTATATCATTGACACTCCGATTTTTCATTTTTATTTTATTTTTTATTTTTTAGAGCGTGCCTAGGGTGAGATATCGTCTGGAATGACATTTTATAATATAAAAATGTTAAACTTCAGGAATCGTTTTAGAATGGTTTGAAACGGATTCCCACGAAGATAATTTTCTAACATTTGGATAATTAAAATGTTGAAGCCATTCAAATATCTTCATTTTCTTCATAAATTCGCTGAAATGGTGTAGAAATCCTGACTTTATGGCCTAAATGACCCCTTCTTCAGACGGAGTTCATATTATTTCAACCTATATAGGGTTTGGTCCTATCAGCCTATATCTGGTGATAGTCTTGACAATCATATCCTTCTATTACAGTGGAACACGACACCGAAGGCTTACTGGGTCACATCTACTGCGATTTTTATGAGCGGAAGAACAAGCCGAATCAGGACTGTCACTTCACAATCCGAGGGGGTAGACGCCTCCCAGATGGATCTTACCAGGTAATGTACAAATTCATTAATCGAGATGGGTTTTTCACATTTATTTCATTGGAGTCTACAGTGAGTGGTAAGCATGCCAAGGAAATCATGATTAAATATGGTAGTATTTTCCTCAATACGTAACTATCGATTCATACCAACTTCAACGCCAATGCTTCCCAAACAAATCGCGAGTCAGAAGAGATCACATGAGGCTTTTGGAAATAAAGTACTATCCTGCCATTCCTGACTGCCGAAATCTTTCTCTTCCTTTCTTGTTTTGTCGAGATTTACGTACCTACCAAGTTATTTCCAAATGGTTACTCGAAAGACATCAATGTTCTTGTTCTTGATTTCTCAGAACCCTTTGGTAGCTGTGATGCTGAACGTCCCACCACCCAGGTGGAACGGACCAAGCCTCCTCACGCCCTCCATGGTAGACAACCTGTTCCACGAAATGGGACATGCAATGCATTCCATGTTGGCACGAACGGAACACCAGCACGTGACAGGAACACGTTGCGCCATGGATTTTGCTGAAGTCCCTTCTGTACTCATGGAATACTTCTCTGCTGATCCCAGGGTAAAATTTTAGGTTACTTTCTGTGAAGTAGGTGGTAGTAGTACTACCACACACTCGAAAATTGGCTCAACACATCAGCTCAAGTTATAGATACCTACCTTTATTTGTACTACTTTGACGAATACCTCACGTTCTTAGGTGGTTCAAACTTTTGCTCGTCACTACGAAACCAAGGAGCCAATGCCGGAGAAGATGCTTCAGCAGTATTGCAGTTCCAAACACATTTTCTCTGCGTCGGAAATGCAGTTACAAGTGTTTTATTCTCTCCTCGACCAGAAATATCACGGGCAACATCCTCTGACGGGAAGTACAACTGAAATATTGGCTCAGCTGCAGGGCAAATATTATGGAATCCCTTACGTCGAAAATACGGTGAGTATTGTTATTGTTACCGTTTTCATCAATCGCATAGTACCTAGGCATCTGGCAATAGCTGATCCTGGTGGTGGGATGGGGACGCCTTGAGCGTCCAAAAAGTAGGGCATGTTCACGATGAACAGTATCAACCTCTTTTGGTTTCAGGCGTGGCAACTGAGATTCTCTCACCTCGTAGGATACGGCGCCAAGTACTATTCCTACTTGATGAGTCGCTCCGTCGCTTCGTCAATCTGGCAGAACTTCTTCATCGCCGATCCATTCAGCCGACAGGCAGGCGAGAGGTACAGGAGAGAATGCCTCGGGCATGGAGGTGGCAAACCCGCGCGAGCCCTCGTCAAAGACTTCCTTCAAATTGATCCCGCTCCTCAATACCTGGCAAAATCACTCATCAGCGAGCTTGATGGGCAACCGCAGTTCAAGTTGTAGATCATTGGTGTACTAGCACATAGGAAAATAATACAGTACACTCTTAGGCAACAATGGTGGGTGAATTAATAAACCTTTTGCCTAACGATTTCTCTTGTTAAAAAAATTTAAAAAAAAATAATTTCTCTTGTTACTCAACAATTTTCTTCTAGCATGGAACATGTTTTAGCCATGAGCTAACTGCCAGAAAACGTTACAGTATCGAGGAACGAAAATGCGACCCTAAATAAAGCGCTTGTTTTTCTGATACTTTTCACATACAACCAATCGTTGCTGGGGAAATATAACTTCCTCATTTTCCACCTCATAAAAATCGTTCACCATTCGTAGGAAAGTATTACTCCAGGCCTAGTTACTATACTGCCTACCTTGCCTACCCTGACAAGCCTTCTCTGTATATGTATAGGACCTCATGCAACTATACACGTAATAGCATGAAATATGCGCCAGGCCGAAAAACAGGAAGTACCCTCCCAGGTCACGCCAGTTGGGGGGTAGGTCACACCCCCAGGCCAAACCGTTTTTTTCAATTTGATTACATTCGTATGACCCTCTATTACGTTTTTATTAATTTTTCCACCATGATCAATGCGTAATTCAGCCAAAATGGTGGTTGTATCAAATTGATACACGTGGACTCCTGCGGGAATTCGTGTTTTTTCCCGGTCCAGAGCCAATTTGTATACATATCACGCAAGTTATTTTCCCCTCAGCGTCCGTATAAACACGATTCCGGGCCGGGACATTTTCACAACCGAAATTAAATTATCGTGAGGACGCGAAATACGAGAGGAATAAGGAGGGTTACCTACTGCGCTTGATAAGGAATTTGTCGCTTGTTGCTTATCAGGTTGTCACAGTTGTTGTTGTTTTTGTTGTATTGTTTGTTCGGGCCAACGGTACTAAGTGACAGTGTGAAGCCAGACAATGTCACAACTCGAGTGAAATCAATGATAACCTTCATCACGATGCTACAAAGAGCTTCAAACCGACCCCCGACTCTTGTATCGTTTTGATACAATGTCCTCCTGCTATGAACTAGGATTGTATCAGATTGATAGGCGTGGCGCCTGGGTGACAACTTGATTGTATCAATTTGATACGTATGGCGCTCTAAGTACCTAGTTAATTATTACTTCAAATTTAAAAACGTGATAAACCGCTGTGTAGTGGTCCGTAGATAGATAGTCTGTTTGCATAGAGCAAGGACGATGAACAGGACTGGATAGTGACAACTGAAAACCGAAACGACGATATCAACCCCTGATGATTGAGCTACCCCTCAAAATTTCCAATAAATTCTACTTTCCCCAAGTTACATTGCCTTCATCATTCGACTGCGTTTTGAGTCATTTTCCACAGTTCCAGTGTTTACCATCGTTTCCTGTCGAAAGCGCACCAGAAGTATGGTAGATACAATGAGCATAATGCAAACATAATATAAATGATTACACGCACGAAACCTATGATTCTAGTTTATAGGGAAATCAATCGATTTCTCTCTGTTGGTTAAATTCTTGTATTTTCTGTTTAAACGACGTTGTATAAATTAGCACAATATCTAATGTACATAAAATAAATAATTAAAACCTCGAATCTAATGTTCTTCAGTTCTTGCGGACTTTGTAATCCTAAATTTATAACTCCTAAAAATTTGATGAGTACGGCATTTTTCCTCGTTTGCTGATAGAGGAAGCAATATCCAAATATTAAAATTCCAATTGAAATTGTGTAAGTGCCTATCTACGAACTTAATCACTATCGATGAAGTTGTGGAGACCCAATTTCAATAAAAAGAATCCGGGTTCGATAAATACCTTCAGGTATATTTCCACGAAAATAATTAGTTACCTACCAAGTTTAATAGATTTCGACGGTTAGGTCTTCATCAGTACCCACCAACAAGAACAAGTAGGTAACTGATAACATGCGAATAGTAACTGATAAAAAAGTAACTGATAACAAGAACAAGTAACAAGAACTGACAGTACATGCGAGAAAACAGCTTATATATGTATTAGTCACCGGAGGAAGGGAACTGTCCCCTTTTCCTGGTATACTATTTGGAATCCTTTGATTTTCTTTGTAACTCACTTTTTTCGCGGAAATAGACAACGTTTTTATTTACTTCGGTTTGTTTTTCTTAATAACTATTCAAACTCGGCTTTCAATGAAATTTTCTCAACATTGTAAAAGGGGAAACAAAGCTATCGTTAGAGTGAATCCATCAATAGTGAAATATTTTGAAAGATTCCCTCATTTTAACGATCAGGCTGGTACCTACCATCTCTTTCACTATTGATAATTTCTAGTTGGGATTTCTACTTCCAACTGCCGCCATTTTGAGAAAAATTAAGAAATTTCACAAACTTCCCATCTGTTGGGTTAACAATGAAGTTAAGCTTAATAATTAATAAGGATTAACTCGGATGACTTGCTCGGATGACGCTCGATTTGACATTTGTTCAAGAGGGGTACCTATGCACTCTGGTGAGCAAATTAATGTTCAAATTCGAGCTGCTCCCTCGTTCTAGATCTGGTGAAACTGCAATTATTTGACAGGCAGGGAGGCCTGTGGGGAACACGCTCGATTCGACATCTGTTCAAGAGGTATGACAAGAATTAGTACCTAATAAAATCAATGAATCGAGAAGAGCCAATTCACTTCTCCCCTCAATAACCTACCTATAATAGATGGGCAAACCTACCAAAACAACTGTAGGGAGTTATTCAATATTATTCAATACTCTTTGCTCCTTTCTAGGTCTGTCTCCAAGTTACCCACCTCTATTGGTGGGTGTCAACCAGAGGAAATGAGGAAAATAGAAATAGAACGCCACAAATCGTTGGTCTTCCAAATTGCAACTGCCCTAGTCCAGGCTCAGACTCCAGGGGCCTTATCCTTATCACCTTGCTTAGCTTCCCTTTGTTGTCCCTATGCTTTATTATTTTCCCTGATGTGACGTTGATATTTTGATCGGCTGGATGACTACTATTAATAATACGTAAGGTTTGAATGTTTTGGATTTTATTTTCATTTTGATTATACAAATAATGTCTAGATAGTTTCCTACTGAAATAGGAGTAGGTTGTTTACTGCAGGTTTACTGCGACACGTAGTTTCTCCATGACTGACACACGATTTGGTTTGTAGACATGAAGTGTTTATTTGGTTTGAGAAAGGTTCCTATCGAATGATTGATACACCACAGCAAGATATGTGGCTGCCGCTCCGATCATCTATAACAACACGAGTACATTTATATATTGATTTAGAAATAATAGAGTGTTTTAGCAGCCAACGGGTGACATTAACTTGACGGTGCCCGTGGCCACCTGCTGTAGCGAGCAAATTGAGATGCTACCCTTTTTAGACTGGACTCCCGTTTTGGTCCGAGTTTAAAGTCAGGTCAACGTTTCCGTTCAAGTCTGTAGTCAACCAGGCAACGCTGATATTGTTTGCCGCCGTGACGATGGCTGATTGAAAACGGTTATAACCTGAGAAGGATATGGATCAGCCGGGGCCCGCCATCGGATTTCTAACGTCGCCCGCTGAATGAGCAACTTTGACGTTGCCCGTTTATACGGGGTCCGGCACTATAGAATCCATAAGGACGACTCAACGGCAACCGTTAGTGGCTTGCTAAAACTCTCCATTAAGGTCCCGAGGGACGATGGGCTTGGGAAGCGCCAAAACCATGCCTTCGTATTCTTTTCACGTTCGAGATTTTGAAAATTCCGCGATGTTCGTAATGTTATACAATCATAACACATATTTTCAAATGGGACTCATAATTTTGTGTTCGTTACATCCAGAGAAAACTACTCGTAGAAGGAACCAATGAAAAACAGGGATGTAATCGGGGTTTTCCAGTTTTCTGTGGATCTAATAAACATAAAATAATTATTCACTTTCTAAAATATGAATTTTATGATTTTATGTCATACGTACTTTGCAGAATTTTCGAAATCACGAGGATTTTGAGCTACGTTGGGAAGAGCTACGTTTACTCGTACGTTGGGGCATTGTTGAAACGCTTGTCAAGCCCGACGTCCCATTCCTTCCATGAGTCCATTGACAATCTCAATGCATTTACTAAACTAGAAATCAAGTAGGTAGACAACAAAGGAAGACGACAAAGACAGCAAATAAATAGGCCCTGCTATAATATAGAATTATACATAATGAACCACATAGGAATACGGAGTAGGTCCGAGTTGCCCTCTTTATTAGTACCTACGGTCAGGGGCACAGAACAAAATATCCGAGGTCAGTGGACGGCGCAAAGTGGTCTGAAATGGTCATTTTCCTGAAAAAACAATAAACTCCAGTCCAAATTTACGGGAAATTTTCCGCTCATTCTGAATATACCCCCACCCCTCGATCCTTTACATAAACAACTAAATTAGCTCCGAAAACATTTGTAAACCTAGAAAATTCACGTTTTCGTCCGCTGGAACCACCCAAAATTATTTGAGACCAACATAGTATACATGATTTTTGGTGATTTTCAGAGTTTTCCGTTTCTCGAATTTTTTCGTGTTCACGATTGAAAAAGGAAAACTTTGAGAACTCACCAAAAATCATAACCTACTGTCTTGGTGAGCTGGCGTTGGTCCATTCGAAGCAGAATTCTCAGGTCATAAACTTTTCTTTTATACAAAAATAATTCAATGGTCAGAACGTGCATTTTCTAGGGTTTTTTGTGTGTGTGTTTTCGTATGTTAGGTATAGAAACATGGGTTATATTCAGAATCAGCGCAAAATTGACATTTGGAACGGAGCTAGTTTTTGCCGGTTCTGGATCATAGAGCGGCGCACAAAGGCTACCTCACCATCAAGACCTAACCGTCGTGCGGGTTTCGGATGCCCAACATCCGTCCCGAGGGTACTGGTACTACTGGTGTCTTTTTGTGTGATCACTTTTTGGAATGAAATTTTGCTCTCCAAAATCAGAATTCGTCCTCTAAGTACTTACCATTTCACGTTTCAGACCTTCCTGAAACAATTCGGTTCGGTATCTGTCGGTTTGTGTTCTCCAATCCTTTACAGCCACACGCATAACTCCCTCTATTTTCTTATGATTTTGAAAATTATTCCAAGATTCGTGTGGGTTAGCCAATACAATTAAGTGGATATGCATAGTTGTAGGACTGAATTCCTGCAAATACATAGGTATACCCTAAAAAGTATAAACTTTCGGAAATTTTTCCTCTTGCCGCATAAGAGGCAAATTCCGTCGTTCATCCACGCTATCTCGGCCTCACTGCCCTGGGCTAGAGTGATTAGGGGGGGTTCGATCCATAGAACTGAAAAGCGGTTTCCCTTATTTTTTGGGTAGAAGGGATATACCTCTAAGAAGAGATGAGACGTCTCCCTGGAGTTCGTCAAGTTCATATACCCTGCGCATGCGTCAACGTGAAAATCTACAAAAATGTAGATTTTCACTGGTTTTATATTGGTTCAACCTCGCTGAAATTTGACTTGTAGTTTGGGAGAGGCTCAAATAGTTTGTCTTAATTTCAAAAATATTATTTTAAGGATAATAATGAAGTTATTAAACATATTAAAGGAAACTTCCTTGTGGTGTTTGTTTCACACAAACTTCTAAGCAGATGTTTTTTTATATTATTTTTGAAATTATTGACTTTTTTGTGTCATCTTTTTAGTTCGATTCAGGGTTGCACCTTCTGATTATAAT
>JAEMON010000007.1:18244463-18259207 GCA_030264115.1 Lygus lineolaris | reverse complement strand
CAAGGAATTGACCACAGATAGACCGACAGACAAACGCGGAACCAAAATTGTTCAGAAAGCTATCAAACGTGAAAGGCAAGAGGAAATTTTGGTAGTGAGAAAGCGAAAAGTTACCGACCAATTGGCTCGAACAAAAAGGATGCAACAGAAGAATACATAGGTACCTACGTGATAAGTTCAAATGGGTTATCGAACATTTTTCCTACTTAGATATTTATGTAGAAATTATTGAGGACAGTAGGAACCTATCTTCCTGTCATTAAATTAGGACACCCCTCCGTACATGTACATACTTCAACAATTATTACCTACCTGGCGAAAATCTGTCGACTCTATAACCTAATTTTTAGTTCCCTCTTTTATATATATACCTATGTATTACACTTGCTGTACAATATTTGTACTACATTGTTAGAAGAGTACCTAAAAATGGTCTCATATAATACCCTGTTCGGATTAATTTCTTGTTGTATAGATGAGCAAACTCACCTCATCACTTTGCGTCAAGTTCCGGGGTTAGAGGCTTGAGAATATCTTCCATTTCTTCGACGCATACTTCAGGAGACTGAGGTAAATCAGCATCCCGCCCGTCTGGTTCCTGACGGATAGCATTGAGAAAAGTGTGTCGTTTCGTATTGAAATATCGTTCATCAAAGGCTTCCAGGCTCACGGTGGGCGATATCCTGTGGGGGAACCTCGGAGACCCTTTGGGGTGTCGGTTGTTGCAGCTACTCAAGGATGGCTGAGATCTTTGCTTTTGGTGATTCAAGGCGAAAGAGACCGTCGGGTGAGATAGCGATTGGACTGATCGAGCCTGAACTCTACGGCTTTCCCTACCATCTTGTTCATCTTCACCGTCACTCACGTGCTCACGCCCTAGACCCCCCAGAGAAGCTGACTCTCTCCCCCGAAGGCCCAAGTCATCAGTCAGTACGAAGGGAACCTTGTTGACTCCCCATGATCTGCTCGTGTTGATACTAGATTCCCCACTTACCGAGGCGCTTTTATTGCCAGGGATGGACGAAGCAAAGTATTCAACGTGGGCTTTGAACGCTGTAACGAATCCTGCGGGTGCCGAAGATTTCCTTGCACTCGGCTGCCCAGGGTAAATCATATTCAGAAACTTTCCAAACATGGACGTCTTATTTGGAGGTCCGAAGACGGCAACATTATTCTGACGGGAAGCAAAAGTATCTGATAGAGACTTCTTGTCGTCCAACTCCGGTTCTGAATTAAAGGCTACTCCACGTCGGAAGCTCTGACCAGAGCGCTCTTCCGATGGCCAACTCGCCCTAGGAATAACAGGTGGTAGGACAGATAGCAAGAGGACAGGAATTCCTCCACTAATACTGGTCGACTTTCCTCTCGGAGGTACTCGAAGTGGAAGTTTTTCTAATCCTTCTTCGATATCATTCTGAAACAATGATGGACTAGTGAGTAGGTACAACAAGATGATTAAAGGAAGCGGTACCTAGCCCATGCTGCATTTTCAAAAAATTGGATCAGCAACTGAATCTGACTAGGTAGGTACCACTTGAATTAACTTCCCCATGTTCGCTGATCGTTAAAACCCCATCAAAATCCATTGAAAATTGGCTGACGAAAATGGGAAAAACTGTATAACGCTAAAATGGTTAGGGGTGTGGCGGTTATTCGTTTTTCAATTTGTTGGTCTCAAGCAGTGATAATTTTTATAAACTCGCTCTATAGTCGATTTTTATGACATTATGGACATCTTCATCTTCTATTGCCTTCAATAAAAAAATGGGTTTCCGATCTAGTCGAGGGGGGGGGGGGGGGGGGGGGGGGGGGGGGGGGGGGGGAGGATCAATGACTGGCGTCGTTGCCTGGCGATTTCACTATCCAGAAGATGAAGTTCTCTAAGGAAACTGTAAAATTAACCTCATCATAGTTTTTCATGATTTTTCTAAAACTGTGGCTAGTTGATAGACATTATTTCTAATAGAAAAATGTTCACAGTACCTTCGGAATGACAGAAGAATGGGAACTAGCTGATGACCCTTCTTCATGGCTTAGCTGCTTTTCCAACTTGGCGATTTCACTATCCAGAAGATGAAGCTCTCTACGGTAGACCCTATTTTGAACTTCGACTCTGAAGTAAAGTTCACGTCGATCATCAGTGAGGAACCTGATGGGAATTATCATAATGAACATTATAATAATGTAAATGAATAATGTAGCTAGTTGAGGATGAGACCACGGATGGAACACAAAAGGTAGCGAGGAGTGAGGAGATGAACGGAATAAATAACGAAAACACGACTGTGAATTACTTAACTCATTTAACAATGTTACTCAATTTTGAGTGAGGGAAGGCATGTGTATGACTGTTTTATGTTTTCTTTTTCCTCATATTACTATAAGTTAGTACAACCTTTGATAGAAGGTAGGTTGTGAACCATTAACTCACGTTTGAAATGTTACGACAAGGTTACGTGTAAGAAGCGTTAATCACCTTAAAAACTTCAAGGAAGTAAACCTGAAAGGCCACCACTTACTCACCGCCTAGTGTTGCATTCTATTTTGAGTCCCATACTCTGCATGATAGGATCCATTCGCTCAGGGTTGTTCTTGTTGACGAAGATTTCGTAGATCTTCGGGACGAAGAGTAGGCACAAGGAGCCGGTGGTGGAGATGAGGATGGGCAGCGAGATGCAAAGAAAGGCGAGCGTCACCCGATCCGACACCAAGTTTGCGAGCACCACCACCAGAACGCTGGTGATCACCACGCTGTACACGCTCAGCCCAATGTACTGCGAATCGTTCAAGGCGGGTATTTTCACGTGCCTTTGAAATGATCAACATAGAAAAACGGTGATTTCTCATCAATAATCAGTATCATAGTCATTATTAGGCTCGGAACTGGAAGTGAAACAGCTATTTGGGAACCAACAGTCTCAAGTGTCCTACGATTTACTCACTAGAACTATGTAATGCGTCTAACTTTTGTTTCCAACGCAATGCCAGTCAACGTAGCTGCTTCACTCCATTTTCGAGTGTGATCCACAACCCAACCCTACCTCACTAAACAATAAGACAGTTGGATTTGAGGGGGCCAGGGAAAATAAATACCTAATTGTTCCTAAAGGACACAATCTGTAAATCCAACAAAAATTAAAGCTCCAAGAACTTCTACAAATTCAACTCTTAGGTTAGAGCAAGGACATTTTTTTAAACACAATAATTCACAAATTCCTATTAATTTATTAATAGGTTCAATTATATCACCATTAAAAATACACATCCATTCAACATTTCAAAATCCTCATCAATATATATGACCAACGCCAACGCAGCGACCAAACTTTTGCTCTGGCTATGTTCTAAGTGGATGTTTAGCCTGTTGTACTAGAAACTATAAGATTAGGTACTTTAGCAGTGGCGGATCTATACACTGCGAGGCACTGGGCCATTTATTTCAGCAGGACCCTTCTCGACTGATGCAGAGGGGGAGGGGGGGGGGGGGGGGGGGGGGGGTGTGCGATTTTGCGGCCATTATTCCATAACGTCAAAAATGCTACGTATAGCCAATGGGAATTTCCATCTTTTTGGAAAATAAAATAATGTTTCGTATGAAAAAGGCCACCACGACTTTTCGATCTCTAGATCGTGAAATTACTGAAATCAAATTTAGAATTCACTTGAAAATCAAAAGAATACACCTGAACAGCTACAGTTGGATCATTCAATGCAGAATTTCATTTATTCCCACAATGTTTATTTCGAGATGTATTTTGATTACCTACATACTTATGGTTTTTGGTGTTTTATACGCTAACACACTCAATGTAGTAATGAAGGACAGTCGCTAGGAAGAAGAACTTGAATCGAAGGCCAGACGGAAGGTGATTTTTTATTTTTTTGCTATTTTAAGATGTTGACACGTAACCTACCTACCTGAAACCTTACAACATTATCATTATACACACAGCAGACGTCTATCTTAATTCCCTGTTGGGCTCTATCTTAATTCCCAAAACTGCAGGGCCCAGGGCATTCCCCCCCCCCCCCCCCCCCCCCCCCCTTTTTTTACCACTTACTAGGTGAGTATAAGAAAACACAGATTTGGTGTACGTACCTTGTTTCCCAGGCCATGTATACTCCTACAGTCAACATTAGGCCTTTGTAAACGTACAGAGCTCCTAGCCAGTTGTGAATGAAAATCGATGAGCATACTTCTATCTGCAAACGCACAATGAATACAATATTATGCGAGCGTAAAATGATATAGTTTATTTTTACCTAATAATTAGGTTGATTGATTTTTAATTCGAAACAATTATACGAGATAAATACAATAATCAAAGCACGAGCAGTTAGTGCTTTTGAAGCAGTGATCAATTTTATAGTTGTGGATCCAAACATGAAAAAGAGATACTATGCGAATCAATGCGATAAGACCTTCTATTCATTTAGGTGCCAAGAAGGTCCTTAACTCCAATATTAACGAATAAGTAAGGAATTAAAAAAAAAATAAATAAAAAAACTCGGCACTCCGCGCCACGGCAGGAGGCAATCCCGGTTAGTTCTACTTCAGCCCTACCGGCTAAGGTTAAAAAACATGGAATATGCCTCTATTGCCTGATTCATAATGATGTATGCTATCATAATGCAAAACTGAAAACTCCAACCAACATTGTTTGTTTTCCTCCGTACCAGTAGTTCGCTGAAGAATGTGGAAAGAGGGAAAATTGGCAGCATGAGATGTGGTGTGATGTGTAATAAATTCCGAGCTTTCCAACGAGTGGTGAACGATTTTTGTGGGGTGGGAAATGAGGAAGTTATATTTCCCCAGCAACGATTGGTTGTACGTGAAAAGCATCAGAAATCGGTTGCGTGATGCATTTTTGGGTCGTTTTTCGGTA
Source organism: Lygus lineolaris (assembly GCA_030264115.1). NCBI lineage: Eukaryota > Metazoa > Arthropoda > Insecta > Hemiptera > Miridae > Lygus > Lygus lineolaris. The sequence continues at coordinate 18,254,321 of JAEMON010000007.1, read as the reverse complement.
GTTGGGTCATGGTTAAAGCATGGTCCATGCTACAGAGGTCGTACCAATCAAAATTGCTAGGTAGATATTCTACCTAGATCTAAATAGATATCGATTTTTTAAAATCATCACTGCGACGTCATACCCATAAAAATCCCAAATTTAATGTCTACATTTTGTTTGGAATAACTCCATAAACTTTGAATCGAATGCTATCATCACTAATAGTAATGTAATGCACATTGGGTATGTTAGAAAGATCACATTGGTATACAAAGAAGAATACACAATAATAGCTACGTTGTTGGTAAACCAAAGACCATAAATTGCGGAGTCGATCATGATGAGTGTTTTTGACTGATATATTCCTAGTCTATTTTGGATTGATAATTTGAAGTTATAGATATGCAGTACGGCGATGGAAACCAGCAACGGTGCCAGCCCGCCAGGAGCCTTCCAACGTACACTAATAAACTGGTCAAACTCGGTCTTTGGGATGACGAGCAGGCTGCAGACGAAGTTAAAATGCGCCAATTGTGGTACACGCTTCTCAGAAACGAAACGACCACCCAAATAGTCAAACAGGTGAAATTGAAATCTATAGCGTTTCTCTTGTCAAATTTGGTTTCTTACCGGTCAAATTTGATTTTTTCCCCCAATCAAGTTTAGTTTTTTCACAATCAAATTTATTTTTCCCTCTATAACATGCATGGTACTGCAGTAAATTTTATATGGGAAAAACTAAATTTGGCTGAGAAAAAATTAAATTTGACTTGGGAGTGCTATTTAATATATGTACCTACCTAATATAATTTCCTAGTCAAATTCAGTTTTTTCCCAACCAAATTTAGTTTTCCCTCAGTCTGATTCTTCTATGTTGGTTGTAAGGACACAAAAAAACGCACGTAAACAATCTTGAATAGATCTTTATACGTAATACGCCGGACTCCGTATTGGTTTTATTCAGGTGACGTTTCCGCCTCAATGGAGAAACCCTAATCATACCATGAATGGTGGCTGAATTACAAATGGGGAATGAATTGAACAAAATGAAACAGCATTTACAGCAATGGTTGTGAAAGGTCTCACCATGAAGGCGGAAACATCACCTGAATGAACCCAATTAAACCAAGGCCTTTATGATTCTTGTCAAGAAACGCCATGTATAATTAAAAAACAGCGCCAGGAGATCAAAACCTATGAGATCCACGGGGGAGCCGATTGGGCACATGATGGGCCTTGCTGGAGGAACTGGGTCACCACAAAAATGTGTGCCTCAGCATTTCCCTGCTGCCGATTCCCACTACACTCGGCAGTTGGGCAAACACCATTTCGCAACTAATTTTATTGTTTGTTGCTTGTTGTTTAATGAGGGTGTTGTATAATCTCTATTCTCATCATCAACCATACTATTGGCACAGATTGAGTCTCTATAACTCAATAGTACCAATGGGACTCAATAAATAATGTAATTGTAGAATGTTAGTGCATGTGATTTGGTGTGATTAGTAGGTAATTACTGTGACTTGTGATTGTAAGGTCACAACTAAGTAATGGCCGTGTTCACTTTCACTATACATAAATTCCTAGTCCTGTCGAATTCTAGAGACACAGGTGGGGGCAACATTACGTTTGCTTCCCATAAGGGCGTGTGTGCCGCTGGGGTGTTGAAGTTTTTCCAAGTTTTCTCAGCCATTGTACCCAATGGACCAATTTAACTTCTGTTTTCGTCATTCTTCTTTTTCAAACCCAGAGGGCAATGGAACTATTGAAATTATAAAAGTTAAACTTTAATAGTTCCATTCCTTAAAATTTTTCAATATTTAACGTGAACAAAATTAAAAAATTTCAAAATTTAGAACTTAATCAAAACTTAATCAGAACTTATTTCAAAATATGAGGGCCTTTCAGATTCGAATAATTAAGGAATACCGAAAGCAGTTTTGAAATCGATCGGTTATCTGAGAAAATTTGGATTAAAGTTTTTTACAGTACAGCTAAAATGGTTAGGGGGAGGGGAAGGTTATCCCTTATTTAAGTTATTGGCTGTAGCAAGTATTAAGGCTGTCATATAAGAGTTCCTTCAAACTCTTTGATTTCCGGCATTTTTGAGGGCATTTTGGGAAGCTTCTAACCCCTCCCCCCAGGGAATTAATTCGCAGCGTTTTCCACTATTTGAGGTACTATTAAGTGAGAACTTGTGGAATTTTATTCAATTAAAAGAGATTTAGTTACTCATATCTGCCTTCTGTCCCTGCAGGTATACGAGGATTTCTTTAAAGTGATATCTCTCCCGTCGGACTCTGATATCGTATCATTCGGGCAGCTGGTCCAGCTGCGCTCCCCGTGTCTGACGGCTTACAACGGCGAGCGGGGGCTGGCATTGAGTATCACCATCGGCGAGGGCGATATCGAGGTTTGCCCTCAGCCCATACAGGGGACTTACGTCACAGCTTCGCCGCACAAGGATCCCTGTGTTCGCAATACGTTCCAAATCTTACCGGTAGATCCCGTGGCCTCAGGTGTTGTTTTAATTTTATTTATTTTTATTTTTTTCAAGTCATACCTGGCGATACAAAAATGATAGAAAACCTGATCCACAGTGACGGACGTTTTTACCCGTGTCATTTGCGATGGACCGTCGATTCTGGGTGAGAGGGGAGAATGAGAGCATTCTTCTATAACATAATTATAACCTGGCCGGGAACTTCGTCATCGTTTTGAGAAAACCCCAATAAAACCGGTCCAATAGTTAAGATAGAAAAGGCATACAAGCAGACAAACACTTAACATTATTATATAACTATGAGATTAAAAGTGGTAGAAATTATCTCAAAATTATAGTGCTAGATTCAATCAAAAAGAATTCAGTAAAGTTTCGGAAATTATCCGACCCTTCAGGGCTGGTCATGACCAAACAGTCGTGTTGACGGAAATGTTTCAAGAAATGCACGTTAGAGCGTTAGGCAGCTATTGATCCAACGGCTGAAATTTATAGGAGAGCATTTAGGGCCCCATCTCCGCAATCCAATTAGGAATTGACCTCAGGCAAACTGATCGACACGAAGACTGAAACGGAGCCAAATTTGTTTGGGAAGCCTTGGTACTCCGAAACTTGTGATCCGATTTTGAGTTAATTTGCATGCGGGCTGTGCGGTACGGACCTCCTTGACGTTCCCCTATGAATTTCATAGTAGCGTGGAAAGCTTTAAGATTTGGAGGACAAAGTGAAGGGATCGCTTTGACTCAAAACTCCGTCTCTGTTGTAGGAGATACGGTGAAAACAAATGATCGTTTCTTCCTGAGAACGGTAAAATGCGGAGACAGCCCTCCTTTGTTTGTGGAGGCCGAGCCAACTCGCTGGGGAGATCCTCGACACCCAGCAAACCTCTCAGTCGTAAGGTTGACGTCCAGGCCGACCAACTATTGCTGGTGGTACGCGTCTCAAAGACGGCAACGTGGCGATCCTCCACCTAAGGTTACTACTATACTGTGCTACAATACTTGTAGGTATAGGCAATTTTGCTAATGAGTGAAGTGGCATTTACACTGTGGCACATCACTTGTGATCACCTGGTTTCACTGTCAGTTGTCGGTTTTCAAGCACAGGTAGTTACCATAGATCTATACACTATTATAATACTGTATGATATATTACTAGAGACCTGTTGGGGCTTGGAAAGCCCCAATCTGGTGAATAGATGGACCCACCTAAGAGGCTCCTGTATACCTAGTTCCAATATACGTACCTAATGAAATAGGCCAGCCAATGTGACAAAAATAGGTAATAAAGGGAAAATATCAATGAAATATAATAAAAGCGGTTGGTACCTTACGACTGGTCAGAGATTTTGCAGCATAATTGGACTGTATGATTGTGGCATGCATCATCTCACGCATTGTTACCTATTGCTTATTCTTTTTCTTTTTAGTTGTTATTGTTTCTTATTAAAACATACTGGCTTGTTATACATGACGTTTGTTATATACTTTTGTATTGTACTACAACAATAAAATATAATGACTAATGACTAAAGAACCGTCGTCATAAATCTTATTCCTAAACTCCAAATGGATAAGAACTTGGATCATAGCAACATTGTGGAGCTCGATACGTAATCTACTCATGATTATGTTCTTGCCAAAGGATAGAATAAGTATTCTAAACTATTTAAAAAACAAACGATGTCGAATCACGAGTTTTCATTACGTAATTTTGTTTCAGGAGGGTGTTCCCATTAAATTGCGAGAAGACCTAGTTCTAAGGCTGGCAATGAACAACGGGGCACTGACTGTTGAAAGAGACAGGATCTATGGAACTTTCTTTGGTAATGAGTACGGGCTAACAATTCTGAATCGTAATGGCAGAATTGACTTGGTTTATCCGGAAAATATTTGGGAGTTTGTGGCAGGTTCCATCTGATGAAAGACCGCACCTATCGATTCAAGCAATACTTTAGAGTTAATTCAATAAAGTAGAGTTGGAAGCTGATATATCAACTCGAGAAGTAAACTGACCTAATGAACCTACCTACGCCTGACCTAAGCAGAACCCTAAGATACAACTAACCTTCCCCCAGGTCCATTGTTATATTTATGTAAGAGCGCCAAATGATGGGAGCCGCGGCGAAGAATTATTTCTTGATTGATCTCTTATTTCTTGATTTCTTGATCTTGATTGATCAGAAGATGTCCTCTCTTCTACGGGTGCATCGGTTATGCTATTGCATGCTTAATGTACCATACGATTGGTATACTGTATCAACTTACTTGAGGTTGGTAAACGATGCTTCTTTCAAACGGCGACATTTCCAGTGACAGATTCTTTAGCTGCCGTTCTATGGGATCGATTGTTACCCACAGCGTTACGATGAGTCCATCCACGACCAACAACACGCATATCAATGATATCAGTTGCGTGTCTTGGAGAAGCTGACAGAACAACAACAGAAATATTGAACTCCAATACCTAGTTAGGAAGTTCGGCATCAGAATCAGTATTGTTATTGAAATTCAACAATAGAATAATTTTCGTTGAATGACTTATTCAGGAAGTTAAGTACCTACTATGCAATGTTCCACTACTCGTGTGGACGTTTATTTCGAAGTGATTTTTGGATTTGAGTTGGACAAGAACATCCAAAAACAATGAAAAGTGTACCTATACCCAGTTTGTTTGTCTAAAAAAAGTTCAAGGACTGTTCTATTACTAGGTACATTTATTTTTTGTGCATGATTACCGTGGAATTTCATGTATTGGAAAAAGCCCGTACCTACCTATACGGACAATTTGGGACCACTACACTATCCAGTGAATTGAACTTGATATTGACGTGAATGATAAGTGTACTAAACTAGATAAATGTTTACGGGCGCTTTTCAGCACTTTGAATCAAAATATTCTTTACTTCATAACTTACTTTATTTTTCACCCCTCGCGCATTCCTAGTGAATATCCTGTGCACACGGTAGGTCTTGGCGAACATGGATCCAAACGCCATGGAAAACCCTGCAGAAAGCAAGTATACCCGCGCCTGAAAAGGGAATGATTACCTGAGGGAAATGACTGCTTCTAAAACTCGTAATATAAACCAGCCTGACGATGAGAATAATATTATAAACTCAGTATATTAGGATACGGCGGGAGAACGGGAACGGAGTGTTTCGATAACAATAAGTGAGCTGTATATTACAACCAGTATAATATAACGCAAAGCAGCTTTCACCCACTCCAAGATCTTACCGTGCATATTGTGGGGAATATTTTAGTGGAAGGTAGAGTCGAGCTGTCCATGCCAAGGAGGATTACTGCGGTGTACACCAAGACGCACCCTACGCCCGCAACGTTATTCAACTTCGGACTTGAGAGTTTAATATACCTGAAACAAAAACATTTATTTGCACAGGTAACAATTTTTAAGAATAGGTACCTACTGTGATTCAAATCAACGTAGTACGTAGATACGTAGTCTAAGCCACCTATTAAACAATGAATTTGATATAGGTAGGTACTTTTTTAAACATTTACTCGAGTGTTCTTAGACTGGAGTATTTTCATATGACTACGCCAATTTGATAGTTACTGCCAATACCAACATATTTGTAATAGAAAAGGACATACCTAATACATTTTGAGAGTTATGATCTCGGTGTAACAAAGTAGTACGTAAATACCTAGTCTAAGCCACCTATTGACCAATGAATTTGATATAGGTAGGTACTTTTTAAAACATTTTCTCGAGTGTTCTTAGACTGGGGTATTTTCAAATGACTACGCCAATTTGATAGGTACTGTCGATTCCAATATATTTCTATTGGAAAAGGACATAATACATTTTGAGAGAAGCAACTGTCCCGGATTTTGGTACTCCACATTCTCATTAGGGTGGAGGTGGAATGGAGTTACTCTCCTAATGAGAACATCCTGGACAAAAGGTCGGAAGGTATACATACTCGACCTTCTATTCTAATGAGGTCTTATTGTGATGTCTTAGGAGTCGGGAGTCCAGGTTTTACTGGTTACCGGTCTTATTGTTAGGTCTTATTGTTGTGTCTATGAAAGAATGAAGTGGAGCGTCTGTGTCCTATACTTTTCAACAATAGTAGAAGAGTTGTAAGTTGTAGTAGTTGTAAATATTAAAGAAAGCACTTTTACTTGTTGCAAATCGGGCACTATCTTTAAACCTGATATGGTTATTGGAACCGAATTAATTATTGTCTCTTTTGCACAAAACTTTTTATTTATTTAGAAACGTACATATGATTAGATAATAGTTACATAATAAAGAAACGGACGAATAGAAGTAACCGCTATGACGGGTTCTGACATACCTAACACTAACATTGAAAGTCTAAACGATAATAATAAATATAATCCCCAAAAAGTAAGCCACTCACAATCTGCTTATTAGGGTATTTTCAAAATGAATCAAGCTTTTGCAATATGTCCAGAAGTTGTATACCTTCCTACTTTTTTCACGAAAAAACTCCAAAATTTATAACATACAAATTAGTAATCTATCTATTCTTTTTCTTCAAAAATTAACCAATCACCCGAATGTTTTAGAGCAAAAACAAAACAAGTGTTGTGATGAACAACTGCTTATTAGTAGGTGATATGCAGCCATAGTGAATATAATAGAGTGATTTTTTTTTACTTTTGTACCCGCTTCAATTCTCCCCTCTCCTCTAATTATTCCAAAATTTCCCTTCGGAAACCATATCAGATGATTCGAGATGTAGATAAATGATCGTTGAGCGGTTGTGATAATATATAAGAACATGCGAAGCCTCGGATGAGCACCGTAGCAAACGGTGGCAGATGGAAATAGCAATAAATAATTCACAGCATTGTTCTCCCAAGTGAGGGAGATTCAACTTGATCCAAACGAGAGAACAGCCCGTTTTTTTTCGTTTCACATCGCAGAGAGAAACATCCCGTGGGTCGTCGATCTATTCATCATCAGTTCATAACTAAGGTTCTTTCTGTAAGTCAGTCCTTCAGCAAAATAAATATTTCTTGTACGGTCGTCTATTCAGACAAACATAGATACTTACCCACATATTATTTAAACCATTTAAAAGCCATGTTAGAATACCTGGGTACTCTAAAACGGGTGTCCGAAGAAGTTTTCCAACATCTCTCGTGCCGAAATTTCAATTTTTTTAAATTGTATGACTCCATGTAATTTTTCAAATTTTGACTTTGGTTTCGAAATCCAAGAAAACACAAGCTAAACACATCTGCCAAGTTGTTGTGTCATAGCTTCTCCGTAAATTCAAGGAACCGTTATTTGCGGAAATTCAAGTTTGTGCATGACTACATAGGGCTACGAGATCCGACAGGGCTGAAATTTATATAAGGGGATATCTGGGCCCAACCCGCACAATCCCTAAAAAATTTGGAACTTATGAGTGTAGCAAGGATTCGCGGACAGGCAGGCAAAGTACCAAATTTGTTCAGGAAGGACTAAAAGGTGAAATGCGGGTGGAGATTTTAATATGATAGAGGTAAAAACATTTTCACGTACCTAAGTGAAAATAAAGCTCCTGCTTCCTTTGGTATCAGTGTTTGAAAGCAATAATGGTGTTGGATGGATAGATGGAAGGGTGGTTAGCATCAGGATAGAGGGGCACTCTGTGGGAGAAGGTGTTGTACCTCTGGCCGTTTGTACCTCCGGCCAATCGCTCTTACTACCCCCAGCAAAGTCACAAAAAATTTGTGTCCGTCATGGATTTATAGCCCACGGCGACAGGTTGTAATGTAACACAACCATGTTGCTGTTATCTTCCTCCCCCTGATAAGGCCACTCAAAGTTTTGGTGTTGTGCTGGTGGAAGGAAGAGGGTCCTCATTTTATTCAATTCCACAATCGGTGAGCGATAAAGTTTAGTTATTTCTGTTGAAACCTAGGAACCTAATCAACAATTTGTGTATAAGCAGTGGAGGTTTTCCCCCAAGAAAAGCTTTAGTGTCACAATTTTTTCTCATATGTGCTATGTGCGTACCTCTGGCCTGTTTAGTGTGTGACCCTCTGGCCACCTAGAAAATTCATTTTAATGAGTCCCATGTAGCAATTACACATTTTGGGTTAACATCCATTTTAAATGAGTTTCCTCGTTTAGGCTCACAGATTCAATCACTAATAGGTTCATTCAACCCTCCTGGAATTCACGATTCATTATGCATTCATTATTATTGGTAGGCATTATATTAACGTATTAGAAGTCTTCTTTCTATTCAACATCTTCAGTCGGTAATTATTTTCCAGATCTTTTTATTAATTAATAAATTATTAATTTTAATATTAATTTAATTAATTTTAATAATTTATTAAATTACTTATTAATTTTAATTTAATAATAATTCTTTTACTGGTGCATAGGACAAGTCCCACCTCAATGTTTAAAAACTTTGACTAATGTCTTGCCAAACCTTTTTAGGACTGAAGCGTTCTAGTGATATAGAAGAATTTTGTTCCTTAACAGAGACTGATAATTTTCACTGAGATAAAGATAATTAGTAAAGACAAATATTTACTGTGATGATTAGTTGCTGTATAAGATACTACTTTTCGATCTCAGGAAGCCTTTTTATTGGTTCCAATGCAATCCACTGGGCGGCCGGAGGTACAATCAGGTCTGGCCTGAGGTACATGCTATGGTTGTACCTCTGGCCGATTTCCACTTTTTTCAAATTGTTCCCGTGAGAAGCATTTTGTGTCGATTTTTTTCTTTGAGCAAATGATAAAAAATTTGAAATTTATAAGTATTCTGGTACCGAAACAGCAATTCATCAAAAAGGTACCTACAGCATCTTTCCCCACTCGTATATTGTTAGGTACTTTGCATAGTCAATACATAATGCTTTCCACTTTCATTATACGTCTGTAGTGATGACTGATGTGATGAATGAATTTCAGCACAGAAGTGTAATGATGCAATAGATGTGTACTCGAGAGGATGCATGACGCTAGACACGTAATTGCTTAGGAGGCGAATTCGTCACACATTTTTATATTATATTGCATGATTGCTATGTACTACAACAAAGTCATACACATACATAACATACCTACATATGGTTATAGTTTACTAGAAACATACTTATGTCTCCGAAAATGGAGGTTAGTAGTGAGGAAGATGGTGGAAAGACATATCCCGAACGATGCGACGATAGCTATACCAACGAACGCCAGCGGCTGGACCGTTTCGGTACGGAGTTTGAAGAACCGTTTAGCCGTGGGGGCCTGGCCACCTTGCCAAATCGGCTCGTTGCACTCAGCGCACATCATGTCCAGGTGACCTCTGTGTGGGTCATAGACCGCGATCATTACTGCTTTCCCACCTAAAAAACAGTTGAACATGATACATAAAGAAA
>JAEMON010000007.1:18218511-18244350 GCA_030264115.1 Lygus lineolaris | reverse complement strand
AGAATCGTCAGAATCATTGAATTTGAAGAATTTACACATAACATAAGATTAAAAACAATTGTATTTCTAACGTACAAATTAGTTAAATAAAATAGTAGGTAAAGCAAAGAATCACTAACTTTGTACTTGGTAAAATGCAGAAAACCCAATGCGGTCCGGTCCATCAAAGGCGACAGGACCCTGAAACAACGAAGCGAAGATGAAAATTAGAGGTTGCTCACATCTCTAATGAAATTTCCAAATCCCTTCTGAATATTATTTCAGCCCAAAATGAAAATATCACTAATTAGAGAAATTTGAAACATCATTAATATGAAATACAACGGAAGGAAGTTTAATAATTTTACAATGTGAAAGTAACAACGTCATCTCACCGTATAACATTCATAATATTCCCCTTTTATTTTCCCCAGCAAAACCAGTTATATTGGAATAAACAGCCTTATTCACCCTGCCCACAACATCGTTACCACGGGGTCTCCAAATATAAATTTATAACTCTAATAATGAGTCAGGTCTTAACTCTCCGTGGATCTTTTGACCACCCACTGGCACTGGGCTGCATTACCATTCTCTAATTTATTGTTCAAATCTTATACGAAGGGCCTGTGTTAAGTATATACCTATGATTTATCACAACCCTGTAGTTACCAAATGGAGGGATAAGGTCGAAGCAGAGCGAATGCCATTGATGCTAGGAAACAAGTTCATTCCTTGTCAATGCATCAGACCGGACTCCAGGGGAAGGATCGTTCCAATCAATAAACATTAGAAAAAAATAAATGGAAGAAACAAAACAAAAATAATAATGAAAATGATGATGATGATGTTTTTAATTTGAAATGAATGATGATTGAATTTGTTTTTGTTTGATTGATTTTTGAATTAATGCCTATATTTAAAATTAATTATAATAATTAGGGAAAGTTACCGATACGCCGTTGAAACTCAGAGATGCCATGTTCTTCGAGAGGTGTTTAATGAAGTCTGTGTTGCTATAGTCGAAGTTGACGATGTTGACAGCCCTCAGGGTTGAGACCAAAGACAGAGTGACGGCCCACAAAGCGTCATACGTCTCGTAGGCGTAGCCGCTGACTCGCCCTTCCATTTGGGCCTCGAACTCTCTACTGCTCTGGAAATATGCCAAAATGCATGAAACATACAAATACCGATTCAAAGTATACAAGATCACTCAAAATAGTAGGCAACACATATAGGTATAGGTAATGAAGATGAAAAATATAATGTAAGGTACAGATAGCACTATTTCCAAATTGAAATAAAAATTCTTCTCTATCGAAGACATAAAGCTCACAACATCATAAGTTCAGGGGTTCTGCTCGACGTGATGTACGTTTCTCATTCTACCTGGTCCAGGGCATCAAGGAGACGACGAGTCCAATAATTTATTGATTCGTACTCGGGCTTGACCTTTCTTGAATTGTTGGAGATTCGGATGGATTAGGATTAGGAAGTGTCACCAGATGTTATGGATTCCGTCGAACTACCCAACCTTGGCTTGTTTCAAACTCTTAAGGCGGGTTTACACGCTACGATAAATTGAATTGTTACGATTTCTCGAAGCGTGTAAACCCGTCTTTAGGAGTACCTGATGGGCGATACAACCTTCTCGTTGAAAATGCCTGTTGCTTCAAGTCACGCACGGCTTGGAGTTGGGTTGGACGGTTGATGCCGGCGGTATCGTAGGCGATTATGTTTGAACGTGTAAACAGTGACAGGCATTTCTCGCTACGATTTCACTCAGTTTGCCATTGCATCTCGTTCGTTCGTCTTGTTCGTTGTCTTTTTTTGTCGTTTCGGATGAATATTTTGACGAAAATGAATATTTTTTAATCATCATGAATATTTTTTAATGATTCATTAAAATTTATTAAACATTATTCATATTAATTAGTCCTGGCAGATAATGCGGTCAAGCAAACTCCTCGATTTTTTCACTTTTCTCGCCACTAAACAACCGATCACTATACACATCATTTCTTCCTCCATGGCAGAGGAGTGTAAACCCGTCTTTAGTAGTACCTGATGGGTGATACACCCTTCTCGTTGACAATGCCTGTTGCTTCAAGTCATGCACGTATACACATGTTCTCTAAGTCTGAGATCCGGCTTCTTCTTTACAGCTCCATTTGTCAGGTAGAAGCTATTTTCCATCTCCCTTTATGCTCTCTCTCAAATCCTTGAAGATTTCCCATGTATGGAAGTTTTCATCTCATGTTATTTCTCGAAAACGGCCACCATGGTCGTCAGACGGCGCCACATAAGTAGCTCTGAAGAGGAAAGCCTGTTCTTCAAATGACTTGAATTATAGGAGAAAAGCCCAATTCTTACATTTTCACATGTCAGAATTCTGTTATCAGAGTGGACTGCTGATTCGGCTTGACCATTCGACTGAGAGTAATGTGGGCAGCCTAACAGTATGGAAGCCTCCTGACTTTGAAATTATGGTCTGAAGTCCTCAGAATCGAATAATCTCGAGAACCATTATTACACATTTGGTGACATTGTTGTGTTGAGCTTTTGAACTTCATGAACCATGAAAAATAATCTTGTACAACCAAGCACGCACCCCTGTTTAGCTGCAGAGAATGCTACCATCGGTGAACCACAAAAAATCAAGGAATGAAGCGGTATTAACGTAGAGGATCTTTCCAAGGAGAGCAGACATGTATGATATCTGCAACCTCCTTTTGTCTTTTGATATTTCGGGACATCATAATATTATATTAGTTTGAGCCAAACTTCGGCTCTTATTGACTCTGAATAGCCTCATTGCTAAGTTTCTGATACCGCGTGTCGAGGAATGAAGATTCTATTGCTCTGAAACTAGACCACTGCGGTATCGTCGTAGTTTTATTATTGAATTGAATTCTAAAACGCAAGAGGAACCAATGTCTTGCGAACTAATCAACTCCAAAGTTTCTCTCATTCAAGCCTCTTGTGATTTTTTCATCCAAGTCCGCTGAATATAAAACACCTTTCATCGTAAGAAGTCATCTTCAGACGGAGCTTTTGGAGGTTCCGTGTTATTATTCTGCATAAATTGCCGTTGGGTTGTTCGAATTGCATGAATGGCAAAGGGGGCTATTGAAACTTCAAGGGGTTCTACTAAATTTAATGTTGCCATCGATTGGGACGACGGAATAATCGGAATAATTCAACATCTCCACCAAATTAAATGTAAAGCCACTGAATATTTTAACACTCATTTTTGGGGACTAAGTAAGAGCTCCAGTCGAGGTTCGACGGGATCCACATATCCACAAGCTATTAACTACATGTACGAACCATGTTATTTTGCATAATTGGAGGACAATCTAACTGAAGGTAATCGTAGTTGGATCTTGTTAAAGGTGGTACCGGAGGAATGTTGAACAGTTTTTCAAACTTTTCTCACCTAATTATTTATTTATGTTTTCGTAATTCTTCCAATCTCAAGGGCAAGTGCTATTCAAATTTCAAATCTCTAAAATTTGGAATTTCGAAATAAATATAAAATTTGGAATTTATTGAAGTTCCTGGAATGAGGTGGTGGAATGATGGTTCCTGGAATGATGGTGGACTATAAGGAACGTTGAATGGAGGGGGTAGCTGACAAAATTTGAAAAATAACGTCAACATTTAGGAGAACAATAACATTGGATGTTGTCGATTCCTACTGTTGACCAGGATGGTCAGAAAATACATCCTATTGTCCATTTTTTAATTTTAAAACAATTAAATTTTATGAAAATTCAATCATCTATCTACAGTAAGAGAGCTGAATTATGAATAATACAATGTAAAATAGTTATGAACGTATAGAAATAAATTGATAAATTAATGTTATCAACTAAGCATATATACCTAATTTATGTTGGTGTAAATGAGTAAAGACGAATCCCGATACTGTTGAGACAACAATCACCAATCTTGAGGTAGCTTACCAGGCCAGATATTGATGCAATAGTTCCAATCCTGGGTTTGTAGTTGGTGACGAGTATGACCCCGTCCATCGCGGCCAACATGTCCTGGCCACAACGTTCCGAGTTCACCCACCAGCCGTCCACTGGCAATCCCTGGAGCACCCAGGCGTAGTCCCCTCCATAAATGCCGAGCTTGTAGGCCTATTTTTAAATTTCAAGTGAATTCATAATACCTATTTAGTTCTTAAATGAACTTACAAAATAGGCAACGAGACCTTGTGCAACTTTGTCCACTTTGCAGTGCCGTACAGACAGACCGACAGGCAGACAAGCAACCAGGAGGATGTAGGAATAGATTTTACGTAAGTTCAGTACATGTACTTACCTAAGTAGGTATATAAATATATGTGAACAGAGAGAGATAACCATAGTGTAACCGTGGATGTTTTGTAAAGTAAAATTTACTTTTTTCTTCATTCCAATAATTAAGATCGTCACATCATCATGAAAATTCACAATTTTGCTTCCTCACTACCTAAGGCACAGGAAGCTAAGTATTCATGCAAGAAGAAAATGAAATTTGTCCCCCGGGTTCGAAATTCCCAGTTGCTTTCTACGTTTCAATGCTTTCTGAACAATTTTGGTCACTGTTCTGTCTGTACGTTTTTCTGTCTGTCCACCAGTCGTCTGATTGTCTGTGGTCAATCCCTTGTCCCAGGCAGAACTAAACGAATCATGGTCCGATTTTGATTACACGTTTTCCCCTAACTATTAATTTCATCGCCGTCGGGCAACTAGTAGCGTATGAGCATGGTTACGCGAATTTACTAAAATTACTGTTTCTAATAGTTCATTATGGGCCGATTTCCTTATAATTCAGAGAGTAGTTTGGGGCTAACTCGAAGACGATTCCCTTTTAATTTCGTCAGAAACAGATACTGTAATTTGTTGTCATAGGCATAACCTATTATTCTTATTTTTATTCTAACTCTGGAATGGGGAACTTGCATGGTTATTTTTTATTTCAGCTGCTGAAAGATCTTAGAGAGGGCATTCCTAAAAGGTGCTATATGATGGGTATTCGATCATTAAAACGCACCGAAAATCGCCTGGCTGGGTGGGTTCCTCAGCTCCCTATAACCAAAATGACGTCCCTTTCAACCTGTTTTCTGGTTAAAACAGACGTGATTTCAAACTGAAAATTAGCACTCGGGGGTTTTGAAGAGTTCTGAATCAGATTTTGAGGTTCAAAAATGCAAGATTCCTACCCATGCAAGTTCTCCATTATCCTACCAATTTCGGTGAAATTGCAACTAACTACTGATTACAAAAGTATGTAGCTTTACTGCCCACCCAAGAACCAATGAAATTCATGAAATTACTTACTCAACTCAGGTAAGCGTCTATATGTCTGTCTGTGGTAGGGAAAGTTGACAAAATTTCTACCCAGTTTCAGCTCCGTGGGTTTGTACACTCTACGCCGCCTCCTTGGGGACACGGATGGGATTTTCCGTTTAGATGGAAATGCTGGTATGAGAAATTCCTACAAATTCTATTTTAGGAAGTATTACAGCAACTAAAACCGTCTTCTTCCTTCCCCCAATAGATTCCTATTCTTCTATGAATTCAATTCAATTCGTTTATTTCTGAACAGAGGTAATCATACACAATACATATTTAAATTTGCTCATTTACCTATTGTGCAAATCAAACTTCCACCATCAGCACCAATTAAACTTCCGTCCCTAAGGAAATAATTCGTAGACCCGTCCAGGGACCAGTTGAAAAATTGATTAATAATTTGTCTAATATATGTATTTAGATTCGGATTAACATTTATTGCGGAAAGTATCTTAACATAATCTCAGTTTCAATTCATAGCTGAATGTCATACTTATACCTCCACAACCCCCCCTCCCCTTGTGGTCTGACATTTCAACGGGGATGGTTTAAACAAATATTTCTCATCGGATGATAGATCAATCGCTCACCTAAAGAGAGGAAAAGCCAGTCTTCCGAAGGATGACCGGAGGGAGCTCGAGGGGCCGCTGATTCCCCTTCATTGTTCGGATAATCCCCTTTTTTCCTGTTTCAATGGGAAACCCTCCATTCAACCCCGGTCGCTATTGAAATTGAAATGCTTCTTCAACTTCCGGTTCTAACCTCACTATCTCAAGCAAACATCATGACGTGACACTTTTATTTGAAATAGGCAGGTACAGATAATAGGCAAGTACTTCAATTACCTGAGAATGACTGATTATTCTCATTCTACTCCCTCAGCAAATGCGCATTGATGAGTGGTAAAGAGAAAGAGAATGATTCGTTTTTACTTTTACAACATCGTTTTTAACTTTTAGAAATTCTGTTCTTTCCACAACAGCTAACTTTACAGTTATAATGTTTAACATTATAATTGTTATGAATTAATTAGACAATAGTACGATTGTTTTATAAATCATTTGTCCGACATCAGGTGATCACTTTGTCCTAAATCACTTTTCCGATTTGTCGGGGGTTTTTTGTCGGATTCCATTGCGTCCGAATTCGACGAGAAGAAATTGTGAAATTGCAATTTCTTTCCCTAGTTACGAACGTGTTTACTCAATCAAAATCACTAAGGAAGGCCAATTTCACGATGAAAGAAGTGGTATAGGTATACGTCATTTACTTAGCCTATAACCTGGCCAGGAGCTTTCAATTAATTTTAGCAAAACACCTCATGGATATCGGGGCAGCTATACTAGTCACAAGCCGTTACAAAAATACAGAAAAATAATATCTTTTATTAGTTTTACTTCAGCCCTACCGGCTAAAATTAAAAACCATGGAACATGTTTCATAAATAATGTTGTGAAGGTACCAATTAAGTATAGTCCATAATGGCGAACTATAGAAACTCCAACCAACTTTGTTTGTTTACCTATGTACCAGAAGTTCTCTGCAAGATGTGGAAGGAGGGGAAAATTGGCAGCATGAGGTGTGGTGTGATGTGTGATAAATTCAGAGCTTTCCAACGAGTGGTGAACGATTTTTGTTGGATGGAAAATGAGGAAGTTATATTTCCCTAGCAACGATTGGCTGTACGTGAAAAGCGTCAGAAAATAGAAACTCGGCGCTCCGAGCTTTTGAGCGGCAACTTGTGTAACGAAACCCTTCCTGGCTGTTTCTTATCTCTTATCGAACCACAATGTCAACCACCGTGATTAATAATAAGTTAGGTACTCGTGACTGTGTAAATATTATAATTTATTATAGTTCGATAGATTCATAGTATTCAAACATTCATAAAAAAAACTCTGGTTTGCCAGTCATGAAAACAACGATGGGGACAACAACGAACTTGACTAATTGAGATAGAAATTTAGGAAGACTGATTTTTGCCAAAAATATACTGATGTACCTACCTAGTTATAGTTGATATTATGATGTTATTTTTCATTTATATTCATATACCAGTGCAATTAATGTGACGAAACTCATGTGATCCAAAAACCAAACTTTTTAAAATGTTACTTAATTATTTTTTCATATTCAAAAATCATTTTCACTTACTGTGATGAACCCTACGTGATATATTTAAAACATGTTTAGAATTGAAATTGAACAATTTTCGTTATTGAATTATATTTTATGTTTGACTACAAATTATTCTTTATTTGGTTGTCAGCCTCTGAAAACGCTTCTACTGTTGATATTATGATGTTTTTTCCCATGTATTTTTCATGCTGAATGATTGCAGCTGGTCCCAGCCCGATCGGAAATCCTCCAGAGTCGTTATCTTTGAAAATTCGCTCTTATAGCCATGCTGCATGATTGAATACTTTTTTTTTTTAATTGGGAGTCCGAGTTGGAATCTGAACATCGATTCTTTGGAACACACTAGGAAGTTGATCATCGACTGATTGGAAGCATTTCACTGTGAAAATCGTGAAAAGTAAAAATACATGAAAATTCTGTTCATTGGAGGGAATTGGGTTAGGGTTTCGTTACACAAGTTGCCGCCAGGAGCGCTTGGTCCGCGACAACCCGGGCGCTGTATTGAGACTCTCCTTAAATAGATCACAAGTAATTGATCGTACCTCGGTGAAATTGACATGGGGCCATCTAGGCCTTGACTTACCCAAACCCTGAAATGTCATCGGAATTTAATGAAAATTGTGGAAGTTTTGAGTTAAGCGACTTTCTTACATATCGGTTTACGTTGATGAGGTAGAAACACATTTTCGAATTGATTCAAAGCATCTGGGTCAAAAATGTATACCTACATCATTTTCGTATATATATATATACACACCTACCTTTCCAGAATTATTATTAGTGACTACCTCGCAAGAAAATGTCATTAGTTTGAAACTCTTTTGAACTATAATACCTCTGCAGCATGCTCTGTTCGTAGAGTTGATTCAATCAATCCCACGGAACGAACTCCCCTTTAGCTTTTAATACACTGATCGTCGAGGTGGGTGGAGAAACGCTGATCCCAATTATGGGATAGCAGGCTTTTGAACTTCGTTAGCGTTCCCTCTTTCACCGCAACCAAAAACCCTTTCCAGCAGACGTTAGTAAAATTTATTCAATCCACACGTATTTTCTGGGCATTCTGGCGTATAGAGGTCGTATGTACCTTGAATTGTATTGGCTTCGAATCGTCAGCATGTCTCCCATTTTGCAGTTACTCCGACAGATTTATGGGCTTATACTGGCATAGGGGCCATAGTTTCAAAAACCGGCGTAGGTTGAACATTTGATCAAGTACGTACAATATTCCTAAAATGTGACAACCAGCACTGCCGTAACAGTCGATCTCTATTGCCACTTTTGAAATAACAACTTACCTCACAGAAAATGCTTCGAGCAACGTTTTGCGAAAAGCTGCCGATTATAATTCTGGTATCAAGCTCCTGGAAATAAGACGAGGAGAATTAAGTTAGGCAAATACAATTTAGGGTTTTCATTCATCAAGCTCTCATTCCTGAACTGCTTGAAACTATTTACAGGGATGGGTATATTTTTAATCAGTCCAAAGTTGACAATAGACTCTCATAACGTTATCAATTTTGAACTCGAAGGAGAATTGTGGAGGGGAGAATCGTCACGGTCTAAATCAACCTTTGCATGAAACTGGGGTTAATTCTAAATCATTCAAAAATGGTGGCTATGAGACGGAAGTGGAGCTTTAGAAGAGGGGATGTGGTAAATCTGGGTTTCCCGGATATCTTGCCCTCAAATATGTTCCAAACTGTGCGTAAAAATAAAATAAATATCTTTAAACTACTCCAACCTGGGGGATATAGACACTCAAAACGTTATCAACTTTGAGCCAGAGAGTAAGTTACGGGTTGGAGGATTTGAATTGTCTACCAGTATTGCTCGGTGAAAAAGTCTCTTCCATCGAAGCCAATGTAGGTGGTAGCCCAGTTGAAATTTGAACTATAATCTTTATCTTTACCAATCTTTATGGTAAATTCACCAATCACATTAATTAATCATTCTTCCAGATCTACCAATTGAATTTATCAATATAGATTGATAAATTCAAAGATGAGGTACCTACTCGACTTGGGTTTGATAAGAAAAGTTAAAAATTCTCATATATTTATGTACACAGGACAGCTCATCACCTAAACAATCTAAACTACGTGGAAAAATACACAAATGACTCGTTCAACCAGTCATATTTCAATATTCGGCCGACTATCTCTCACGAAAAAGACCTCATGTCGGAAGTAATTCCGCCCTTCCACTTCGCGATTCGAGGGTTTGGGGCGGCCCTTCACTGCGACTCGACGCCCTTCACGTCGTAAACACGTCCCTGCCTCCGACGTCGAGAGTCCCAAAGAAAAACGGTTGAGTGATTGATCTTTAAAAAAATTGCGGCAGGGAAAACCTCTTGGTAGGTAAATATAGTGACAAGATGACAGAAGCCAACCGTGAATATTTCCTCAAAAGGAACAAATAATAAACTTCTATGTTGATGTACGAGCGTTAATAAACTCCTCCTCTCGAGTGACTTAGTCTTTTACATTCCTCTATCTGTTATTAAGAGTACCTACTCCATACATTTTGATAGAAAGATTTTTATTTGAGAGAAACTCGAAACTCATAAATATAATAGAAACGATATTATTTGTATACGATTTCATATTCATTCAACTCCAGTTAGTAAATAACATAAATATTATTGATTTATCCGTACGATGCTCAGGATAGTTCGGTGATCTATACGTTCGGCTTCTATACGTTTTGTGATATACTCCATCCAGGTTTTGTGAAGTCCGACCAGAGCCACGTTTTTCACCTTTCAAACTGAACTTTAACCCTGACTTTAACCCTGTTTCATAAAAATAAAAAATTTACTCGGTGAACAGGGTCAAAAAGTTAAACTCCTCTTAATAAAATTGGATTTTTAAAGTACAATAACTTAAATGGATGCCGCTTTATCTTATCAAATCAGACCAACCCTTTTTGATCATATTTATACCAGGGCAAGAAAGAAAAAACACTTTAAATTTGGTAAAGTTTATTAGGTACGCCTCCAGTAATGAATTATTCATAACAATATTAACATAAATAATGAATCACGCATTTTAAATTTTTAGTGCCAAGAAGAGCACGGAATATACTCGTAAGTAAATCTTTTGCTTTATTTGCATCAGCATTTCAGCATCTTCTATTAAACGTATGTTTATTGAATAAATCGAATATTATTGCTCATTTCTATTGCGTAACATCGCGAAAAACGGTTCAGAGTTGCTGGCATGTTCCAAAATGTATGATTTTTTAAATTGAAAAATGATGTTTTCATCGGTATAAATGAATGAGTGCGCCATCCGGTTCAGAGCGACTCATCTGGTGCATGGCTTCACACTACTTTCCTCGCCCATAGAGAAACCGGACTAATTATTTTTAGGGTTTTTACACTGATTTCGGCCCTCAGGATATTTTACTGGAGATGAGGGTTACTGGAAGTTGTTATTCGGTAAAATAGTAAATCCTGAGAATTTTATCGGAATCCTTTTGGAGATATTTTTGGGGGAAATCTGAAAAATTTGCTAAAACTACTTTTTTAAACTTATTTTTCTTAGTTTTTCGTCCTTATAGCTGACCTGGAGGGCTGAAATTCTTCCTCGAATTCGGAAATTTTATCCTCCATTTTTGTGATGAAGATACGGCTTCCTACTTCAAGAAACAGCTATTTATGACAGCCTCTTGAAGGAGCAAACCTCCAAGGACTTTCTCGACGAGTCTATCGCAGGACGTTATTCACGTAGGTTCAATCTGAATACTCTATTATCTTTTCCCTTACCCTACGTGGTTCAAACCCTGAGAATAGGTAATTGTTATACCATTTCAACCTCCCCTAGTATTCAGCGCCTTACTCCTATTATAGGAAGAATATAACCAAAACAATTAAGTATTTCTGTGTATTAAAAACTAACCCTTCCCTTCTCCCTCTTCATATATGTAGGTCGAAGAGTAAGATTCAGGAAATAATATAATAGGTACCCCAATAGTCGAAGTTTGAATTCCTAGGCGACTCACTAAATACCTACTTAAACATCAGTGTTATTTCAAATCGCTATCAGTGAACCCTAGTGAATCACATTTCATTTTCGAGGGGACCCCAATCGTGACTGTATAAATACCCACATTTGTGTATAAATACACAGATTTGTCCAAGACGTGGATAAAGTGGATCAGATGTCTATCAGAACCATTCTAAGGAGGTGTTCAAGAAATTGAGGTTTCTTCTAATTGCAATACTTTCCTTTCACCTTTCACATCAGGAAGCCTGAGAAAAGTGAAACTTACCTGGGAAACGATACCTAACTCCCTAACTCAAGAGCAGGTCAAACAGAGTTATAAATATAGCAAGCTGAGCATTCATTTCGTTTTAATACACACTTATATGTCATTCAAGAACAATCTTCTCCCTCAATATTATTACAACAAAAGTAAACATTACCATTCGAAAGCTGAGATTCTGAGGAAGTTTTTCCCGTAATGTAGGACCCGCTCTTAATTTTTTTAAACTAGAGTCTTTTGAAAAAATGGTGATTTTCGAAATTTGGGGACACTTACTTTTGAAATCGATTTTTTCAACCATTGAATATTGCATTAGGGAGATTGCTAATTTAAAACTCTTCCCAACGGTGTACCGGTTTGGTTTATTATTTTCAATAATGAACCTTAAGAATCGAGCACGAAAACATTTTTTTAACCCCCTCTCCTCCCCCTCCCCCCTTCAAAATTTGATGTTTTAAGATACGAGAATCGCAAAATAAGTCGTACGTAGAATACAAAAATCGAAAAAAAATCCGTCCGTCCACGGCACTTTGCTTAGTTCCCGTGGAACAAAATTAATGAAATTTGGTGTACCGGCCACATTTGGGTAGAAGGGGTAGAAAATAGGGGATGACATTTTCAAAACGCCCTAGCTCGATAACTTCAAATAGGAAGGTATATTTTTCCATCGATTTCAAATAGTTCGCAATTTTTAGCGTCGAATAAGACCTCTCTTAGCATTTTAGAACCAACCTTTCGCTCCCTTTGAGGACTTAGGGTTGAACGAAAAAAAGAGCGGAAACCCGAGTGTGAATCGCAAATCTTCCCGCGCAGACCGAATTCTCAGTATGCTTTCTATACAATGGGCCAAATCCCCGTTAAAGATCAGCTGATGAAATGCAACTATCTTTCTATTTCTCCATACCAAGTTTCTTCTTTACTTTAGAAGCTTCATCAGTTACTTAATTACGTTATGAATGAATGACCCAACTCTCGGATGATAATAAATACAAGTAGGTAAATTACTCATTGCCCCTAAGAAATTATTGTGAGCCTAGCAATATATTTAATGTAGGTAGGTATTTACTATATTATACCAATAGGATCTTTGTAGACGGGCGATCTATATAGAAAATGATAAACCGTTGTGTAATAATTTGCAGAGTTTTTTATTCTGTAAGGCATGGCTACGGTTATAAGGTCGAAAACCCGAGCAAACAAATATTATAAAATATACACAATCAATACAACAAATTATATAAAATAATTGAAAATACTCCCATAAAACGAGTGGTAAAAAAATCGAATAGGAACTTTTTGTTGCAAATTACTTATAGTTGTAGAATCGATTCCTAGAAGGATCTCAGAGCGGGGTGTATTATACAGCCAATACCCTGTATTCTGTAGCCATTGCCCGGATACGTGGTTCTCATGACGGCTTGTGCGATGATTTCAGGATTAGGAAATACCTTCAAGCTGGACAATATTAATGCTTAAAAGTCCCAACGTAAATGGGATTTTCTGCATGTATCAATGAATGACTGGAAATGACGATGTAGGTGGGTGTATTCACTGTCGTGCATCCATCGTAAAATGTGGTGAAATGTTGGGCCCAATCGTGACATTATAAAGGATCTGCATGTATCACCTAACCGTCGTTGCGAATGAATAGAGGTGGAAGTTCGTGGATGCGAATTAATCGATATTATTATTATCCTGGCATTAGGTATGCTTGAGGTACCTCTCGTCTAAGGTCGAAGTTTGTCACAGAGTGACTTCAAGCAAATTCAAACCGTTACGCCGCCAACATCTAAACCCATCCGCTCGAATTATTCAGGCCAAGTAACAAGAATAAGGTGTACCGGTGGTAACAAGAAGAATGATAAAATGAAGAATTTTCCACAATTTAATGAAATTACTTACTTTCAGATCAACTTTCTATTATTCAAGATATTATATTCGAGTTGTTAAAATGATGAACAACTGAAATGGATTAAAACTATAGCCAGACAAGTGTAAAGGTTACACTCGTTCAATTCGCCTCATTTGTGTATTAATTGTGAGAGACACTGTGCACAACATTCAAACCACCCGCTGGTCTTGAAGTCAATGCGAAACTTCTTCACATGAATAAAACTTCTCTAGGAAATTCGACGAGGTAAGTACCTTTTTTTAAATTTTCATGAAAAGGAACTCCTCGTATAGGTTTTTATAGGCATCGTTGCCACCCAAGGTACCCCCCCCCCCTCCCCCTCACTCTAAAAAAACCATTGGGTACATATTACCACCTACTTATATAAAGTGCCATGCCATTATTGCACCTAGGATAATTTCCCATATTTATTAGCAATGACTCATAGATTACCTGTTTTCTTAGATTACAACATTGAACCCGTTCTTATTATACTGCATATATAATCTTCGTTATACTGCAGCGAAAAACGAATACCGCCTTGAATTTAATCACAACAGAATGCTCTTGTACAAGGGTGGCGAATTAGGGAAATGTTAAGATGTTGTAAAAGCTTCAATTTTGAATAATATTGAGTGTTGAAACAAACCATTCCATTAAGTCATTTCTCGACCACTACACTACAGGGATGCTTGAGTAAATTGGAGTGAGGCCCACAAATGAACTCCCGGAAACACTGATCAAATCATCAGCCACACCAGTAATAAATATATCATGTTTTTCTCTGTAAAAGAAAAAAAAGTCAGGTATAATCAGGGAAAGTTCATTCAAGTTATGTGATCTTAATATTGAGGTGGTTGGTGGAGCCGTCTGACCTTTTTTCCTTGAGTCTCTGATAATATACAGGGTGGTCCACGAGTTAGGCAACCCCCTCTAAAATCATTATTTTACTGCTAAAAAAGTTTTTTTTTTTAATCGTTTTGCAATGGCTTCAAAATTTTAGTTAGTTAGTGCCAATTTTTGAAAATTCTCTTCATGGAAATCCGTTTCAGATCCTTCTAAAACGATTCCTGAAATTTAACACTTTTTCATTTATTTATAAAATCTGTTTTTCTCATAATCAAGTTTTGGTCTGTTGAGTGATTTCACCCTTGGGTCCTTCAATTATTTGTGAATATTTATCAATAAATTATTTGTGCTGAAAACCGTTCCCATATGGCTAGCATCTGTCACTAATTGTGGCTTGTTTCTACCATACCACCACCACGGTGTCATCATACGAAACCCACATCACTATAGAAGTAGCGTTATTGTTTGTGATTTAAGTTTTCCTGTAAGTTCATTTTGTTTGTCCACTATCCCTTGTTCTTTGTGTGACTTGAGTTATGTCTACGAGAGATAAAGATGCAGGGAGGCGAACAAAAAAGAAGAAACGTCAGTTGGACACCTTCGACAGTTCACAGGGCGGAAATTCCGGAGAGTTTTCGTCCAAAACGGTTTTGGATGATAAAGAACGGGCATGTCTCAGTAAAATCGAGTCGTGCTGCACCGTCTACAATTTCCAAGTGCCTGACAGCGATGTTGAGAAAAAAGAAGCTAAGAGCAAGACGTTAATGGAGATTTTGCAATTTGTACACGAGCGGGATGGTCTGATTCCCGAACCAATTTTTGCAGGTGCAAAATAGCTTATAGAATGTAGCACTTTTGACCCAAATTTATGTGAAATGCAAAAATTATGCGAATAATTATAGGAAGTAATCTAAAATTCAGAACTTTTGTCACGTTATGTACTTGAGGAGCTACAGCCAAGTTGAACAGAATGAAGTATAGAAATTGATGGAAAAACTCCCAAGTACATACTCCCCCAGAGTTGGTATTCCTAATTAGATACCAAAACATGTAGATGTAGAACCATGAATCAGGTAGGTGCATCGCCAGGTAAAACCGCTTGCTTCTGGGGGCTTCTTCCAATCTCACCCACCCAGCAGGTTATTCTGGTGGTGTAGATTGTCAATGGACAACGTCTAACCATACGTTTATCCAAATAAACTAACACGCTTGATGAGAGATATGATGAAAATTCCTAATGTAATGATTTATATCACAGGTATCGTCAAAATGTTTTCCGCTAACATTTTTCGTAATCTACCACCCAACGAAAACTCAGACTTCGATCCTGAAGAAGATGAACAGAAATTTGATCCTGCGTGGCCCCACTTGCACATCGTTTACGAAATCTTTCTCAGATGCGTCGAATTCGGTCACTTCAAAATAGACCACGGCAAGAAATACTTGACGGAGAAGTTCATTTTCTCTTTTTTGGATATGTTCAACGCCGAAGACCCCAGAGAGAGGGATATGCTGAAGACTATTCTTCATAGGATATATGCCAAACTAGTGATGATACGGTTGTACATTAGAAAACAAATGAACTTCATATTCTACAGGTAGGTATGTGACAGTTGGTGAATGAAATCCGTTTTTTCCATGTATCACATTCATCAAGTGTCCTTTCAGACTATCAGCCAGTGTTCTTAATTTTATTTGGGATGATCGATTTCTCCAAAACTTACGTTCCTTTGAACTCCTCAACTCAAACATAATTATTATCCTTTGGAATTTCTCACCGTTTAATCTTTCAACTGTATTGGATTTCCGGTTAATTTCAAATTTAGCTGAGGGCTGCTACAGTTTCAGTACACTTTGATAAAATTTTTCTTTTTGGAATAGCTAGCGATTATCGATCAATTTCGAAAAAATGACGAATACTTGAAATAAAAATTTCTCTCGCATTTTACGTTTTAGACCTTCCTGAACCATTTTGATTCGGTTTCAGTCTGTCTATCAGTCTCAGTCTGATAGACAGTCTGTCTCAGTTTCTAGATCTGTGTGTCTGCGAACCCTTGACAAACACAATTTCCACAACTTTCATGAGATTATGATGAAATTTTCAACGGCTACACGGGTTAGGCTCAAGGGTCCGCTACGAAAATCGTCTCTGGCAGATCAATGGAAGTCTTTACGCTCCATCTTATTATAATATTTACAGATAATAATATGTGCTGTTGTAGGTACATTTATGAACAAGAGTCATTCAACGGTACTGCAGAGCTTTTAGAGATATGCGGAAGCATAATCAACGGCTTCAATCAGCCTTTGAAAGAAGAGCATAAAGATTTTTTTCGGCGTATTCTTCTGCCCCTCCTCAAGACTAACCACTTGTCCGTATTCCACCCTCAGCTTATCTATTGCATCGTGCAGTTTTTGGAAAAAGACCCCAAGCTCACCGAGCAGGCCATCACACAAATGTTGAGGTTCTGGCCAAAGACGTGTAGCCACAAAGAAGTCATATTTCTCGCAGGAATAGAGGAAATCATGGACGTTATTGAGCCGAATCAGTTCGTCAAGATCGAAGTCCCTTTATTTCAACAAATTGCCAAGTGCATCGTGAGTCCACATTTCCAAGTTGCAGAACGAGCACTGTACTTTTGGAATAACGAATACCTCTTGTCTTTGCTGAACAAGCACATAAGCACCATCATGCCGATTGTATTTCCTTCCGTATACCAAGCCAAAGATCATTGGAACAAAGCTATTGTTGCCCTGGCGTACAATGTTCTGAAATCCTTCATGGAAATGGATTCAGAACTATTCGATTCACTAATACAACCTTACCTGAAGAAAAAAGGTGATGAACCGGATTCACAGTCAGATAGCGAACAGGGAAACTACAGTTCAGGCGAGGACACTTGAAGACCGACTGGACTCATGCTTCGTGAAGAATATTTTTTCAGTTGGTAAAACAACTTATGAGGAATGCATTCCAGTCTAATCGTTTCTTTTTTAAGGGATACAATTGTTGAAATAAACGTTACGTTTATTGACAACTCACCATATAATGATAATTTCATGTTATCACCTACCTAATATATAGAATGAAGTTGGAATTAATGGATAATCTGTGATGAGAGTAACGTTCCACTATCACGTATTTATGGCCTCACAGGAGCTAACTTCGAAGCTATTTTATACGATTGGTAGGTCATTTAAAATTCAAAGGGCAGCGGCACATTTGATTTTAATTATTTGATGTCTCTATTTATAGGCGACCAAACCCTGTTTTCTCCTGACCAGTTCACCGTATCCATTAAATAAAATGCAGAGGACACAGAGTTTGATATACATTATTTCATTATTTAGTATTTCGTCAGAATGCATTGACAGTATAGATATCTTCTAATAAATCTACACCTACTACCCTGGGTAACTTTTAGACCTTATAGTTCAAGCTGCTGAGCAAAGCGGCAAATACCACTAATACCACTAGTACCTAATAATGGTTATTATCTTACTAGGTACTTAGAGGACGGCGCTAGATAGGAATGAATGAATGAATGAGTTTATTGTCATCATATTGTCATCATACATCATACAGAATAAATATCACATGTGCAGATAATTATGCAATACCAGTTATTAGTTGCTATTTTCCTAGTAGGGACGGAAACATTTTAAAAGCCTCCTCGCACGTCAGACTTCACTACCTGCGATTTTTCTTATGAGAACACTTCAGGGAGAGGGCTTACACCGATTAACCTCGAAATATTGCGGAGTTGAAGGCAATGATTCCACATGAAATGGAAACTATTCTAACAGGAGAACGTTCAGTGACCTCGTCGAAGAATGAGCAATTTTAAACAAGGAAGACATTTGAATGACACACACTTCCATAATTGAGGCGGTTGGTAAAATAACGGTAAAACAAGTTTTAAGAAAACAACCCCAAACGTTTTCACCTTTTCCTCATACTCAACGCCTTCAGATCACCTTTTACACTCCTACGAGCTATCACGCTCCAAATGTGCCCTAAAAGCGATAAATCGAGGTTTTTGGGTTAAGTAAACTATCACATACCATGGTACATGATTTTAATGTATTTTTTCATGCTGAACAACGTACCTAGTGATTTTTTTGTATTTGTAAAAAAAAAAAAAAAAAAACTAGCAATCTAGAATATTGTTTTCTATGTTTCGTGAAAATTTGAAATTTTGAGGTTCACCAAGTTATTCAGCGTCGAAAAAACACATTAAAATCATGTATCACACTTGATGGTTTACTACACCCAAAACCTCGATATCTTGCTTTTAGAGCACATTTGGAGCGTAATTGCCCACGTTTTTGCGCACTCAATGTTTCGCGTGAGGGGTCCCGCCTTCTCGGGTGTTTTGCCTTCATGAAATTTTGCGTCGAATTCGGCTTTGAAATGAAAAAGGGGAATTCCATTCGAAAATAGTGCGATAAACATGCCATAGCTCGCCAGGAAAGGAAGGGGTCAATTGTACAAACCCGATAGTTGTCTATTTCTTCTTAGCATTTCAAAAACCGTGGTGGCGGTAGGTATCGGTGTCATTTTTTACGGAGTTTGTGCAGCGAATAGAAGTACCAAGTTACTATTTTATTGTTATCCAAGTTGATTAATATCCTATAGAGACACAAATAATGCGTATCAAAGGATTAACTAATTTTAACAGCCTCTTAGAATGAATGGTTGATACTATTTAGAGAAATGGATTGTCAAAAATGTTGTGTAATTGAAGTAGAAAGAGAGAGAGTTTATAAGCTGAAAGGTTTTGGAATTGAAAACTTCATATAAATATACAAATATTGATGTTAGAATTATGTCTACTTGTGGTATTTTATTCATCTGTTACAGCTTCTTCATGCGATGCCAATTCACTGGTAGTTGGTAGGCTGGTTTGGCACAAAACCATAGTGGATTGATTGGAGAAATGTCCATTGTTTCATTTTCAGCAGAATGTGTAATGGTTAAAGGGCGGTACCTAGTTCCTGACTAAACTAGGTACTCCTGAAGAACTAACTCCGCCAAATGAATTACTCCTCGGTGTATGGACTACTCCAACACACTTCCAGTCATGGTAGACGTATCTCTGCGTTTCTACCTATAAATTCGATGGGCGAATCTCGAACCGCGAGCGAAGCAAGCGCTTAGGTACTGAGTTATAACCATGAAACGATAAGTAGTTCTTAGTAAATTAAAAACTCACCTTGAGGGCTCGTAGCTGCTCTACTATCTCTGTTTCATCGAATGTGATTGTGGATTTGCACGTTATGTTGGCCGCCTCCAATTCCGTGACCAGATCGTTCACAGCCTTCAACATAAAACCACACAATAAATGTCTTGATTGTGGCGTCCTGCGGCTTGGAGTGGAAATTGAGATTACAAATTACAGATTTCTCTAGTTTTCTCCCTCGTCGAAGCGATCTCAATCTTTCTGATATGTGTTTATTATTATTTTTTATTGAGGGGGTTTCTGTTTGACCCTGGTGTTTTTTCCCCTCAACTTTCACCCGAAGCCAAAGGGCGTCTGTAACAACCTAAAATTGCATCCCAAAAACGATGAAAAATGTTTGCAACTCACAGAAACTGCGACAAAAAGTTATTTTAGCTGGTTATTTTCAAACATTAACCCATTAGGTCACATTAACTCAAACATTAACTCAGAGTTGCATGTTTTGATTCTGACTTGAGTCTGATTTTGTCATCACTTCCGTCTGAGTATTTTGAGTGTAAGAGTGTTTGGGAGAGTGTTAGAATTGCATAAAACCTCAAACAGTTGGACAGAAAGGTTGTTAGAGGCTAATGGAGATGAGACTTCCTGAATCAGATGAGCCATTTTGTGAGAAAAAAATTTCGAATAAGAAGAAGACGTCCTGGAGATGCCCAACACAACGGAGGAGAACTTCGGCGCCTCAATAGAAACGAACCTCTGGACCTAATTGTGCTGGGCCAATTGTGCACAAGAAACCCAGTTTCCAGTGTTTGAATGACCCCGCTAGAAATACGGGCCAGCTTTTGCTGTAAAACCTCCCCTACAGTGGTACTTATTAGTTGTTGAGATATGAAATATTGCTATATAAAGTGTATTATATTTCAGTTGCAATAAATAAATCACAAAAATAAAACACTTATTAGAAAGCTCTGAATTTTGTTCCACATCACACCATAACACTCATGCTGCCAATTTCCCCATCCTTTAACACCCTTCTGATAGGTACCTATACTGATACGTAGCTATACAATAAAAATTGGTAGGAGTTTTCAGTTTGGCATTGTGATGCCTTGACAATACATGATTCACGATAATACCCATATTCGTAAATGTTGGATGAATGACCCCCCCTCGTTGATGGTTGACTTCGTCATAAACCCTAGCAAGAATAATTGCTAAAGAGCTTAAAACTGGGTGGTGCAGGGGGGGTTGCCCTTCGCCGAGGCCTGCATGGCCAAGTAGTTATTACTGTGAAAGGGACAAACAACGACAAAAAATCTTGTATTACACGATATGCATCCTATCGCTCTTCAGCTCACAACATCCTTATGATCTGCACTTCATTTAGATCAACTTTCCGCGAGCTGAACACGCGCTGCGCTGTCTAAACAATTTCAATTTATACTCGAGCCTATAAAGGTTCTTTTGAAAGAACTCATAGAAATCCGTTGTAGTGCTCGTTATGTAACAGGGGGCTGCCGTGGGATTTAATATGGCTATACAGTATTATAACAAACATACACTCGACACTATAGCAGAATTATTGGGAAACCACCTTCGGCATTACTCTCAACTCGATTTAGGGTTGAGAGATCAAGGTGGGAGAGCTTAACGGGTCGACTA
The DNA here is from genome assembly GCA_030264115.1 of Lygus lineolaris. Lineage (NCBI taxonomy): Eukaryota > Metazoa > Arthropoda > Insecta > Hemiptera > Miridae > Lygus > Lygus lineolaris. Next base: position 18,223,030 of record JAEMON010000007.1, on the reverse strand, counting down.
CAGCCTTGGGAGGTTGACAGAAAGGGATAGAGAAGAGGGGGACAGGGCCGCTTTTCCTCACAACCCTATAGGTACCTCGAGAGAACCAGGGATTTCTTCTTTGATCCCTCGTTCTTCTCGAAGACTCGTTATACAAGGAGAGAACGACGGATATCCTCCTTCGTCAAATTGAATTTAGCGAATGTCTTGACCGCACTTTTCCATCGAGAAGTAATATCCGGGACTGGGTACGTCCGCCGCCGCGGGCCTCAGCAAAACTTTATAAGACATTACTAATAAAGGTACCTAACCCATTTTCACGCTAACTAAGCTACATTTTTTCAAATGTTCAGAAGGGTAGGTACATTTTGGACTGATTGTCAGCCTAGAATTGCACAGATTGCTGCACCGTATACCTATTATTCCATGGGGTCCATATTTAATCATCCTAGGAAGAACATAATGATCAAGTAAACGCAAAAAGGAAGTTCAATTGAAAAACGGAAGCTTTTAGACACTAGAAAAAGGAGGTGGATGAAAGAGTCACTAACTTGTTCATCACGCTAGGATGAACAGGAGAGAAGTTAGACTTAACGCTCATCCACCTGTTCTAATTTCCTCTCAACCTAATTCAAGTGTCATCAGAGGCAGTGGGCTGTATACCAAATTTCATCGCAGTACGATGAACAGAAAAGATGTTTGCATTAACGCTATTCCAGCTGATCTAATTTCCTTCTAACTTTATTCAAGGGACCATGGGGCTAATACCAAATCACATCGCCCCAGGATGTACGGAAGAGAAATTAACTGATTTCGTAGGAAGGCAGACAACAACCCTTAATTCATAATCGGTTCAACCAAAGCTTGACAGTTTTTTATAATAATTTTCAACTTCAAAATGCGAACAAGTGGAAACTTAAAAAGCAAGTAAAAATTTGACTATGGAGGGAATACAGTTTTTAAATTTATTGCACAAATACATGGCTTCCTACCTTAGGTAGTGAGGAAGCAAAATATTCACGTACAAATAAACTACACTTACGTGACGATTGTATGGTAAAGATTGTACCTATTAAAAGTTGAAATAGGATTGTTTAGTAGGTAATACAAATCGGGTACATAACTGGAAGCTCAAATTGCTTAGGGATGGTCAGAAAAGGCTTATTATATTAGTCGTTCGAAAACGTGATGGGTAAGATGGGTAAGGTGATGGGTTAGATCCTGGCCTGTTTAAAGGCTATAGCAGGATACTCTCACCCTCCTCTTTCACCTAGTACCGACGGTTCGGGTTCATCACGACTGACAAAGGGGTAAATATGGCTGCACCCAGGGATCTGGTGTTTTAACATTTTTGTATCACCAGTTGACCATGGAGAAGAACTTAGCGTAAGATAAAAATCTCTCGAAGCTGATCGATCGTAATACCCATCAATTCTCCTCTCAGGTAAAGAAAGCAAAAATATCTACCTATTGACTCCCTCTTGTCCCTATCAAAAATCGTATCGGCATTCCCAGATCGACGTTATTACTGTCTTTCAGGGAGCTATATGGCATTTGAAAGGCCTCGACTGAACATCACATGTCACTTTGGCATTCCGATCCAATACTCACGAGCGAATAGACGTCCTCGTTCTGGCTGAAAGCTGTCACCGTTTCCCAAGAGAATCGCTTGAGGAAGGCGATCCGAGCGGGATTGTGCGACGAATCGGGAGCGACCGTCCGGTAGAAGTAGGGGAACTCGCTTCTGTCACTGAGTGCTGGAGACATTGATCCGAAAGAAACCTAAGTACGAAGAACAAAAATACGTTCTTAATTAAAAATAGTAGAACGACGTTTTCAACTTTGTTTTCAATTATTAGAGTTTTCTTTTACGGTCGCTTTTCACTCGTTGTCACAACTGTTTCAAATTCATTGAAACCTTCCACAACTTTAATTGCTTGTACCGTTTTGTTGAAATGTGTTTTATAATATCAGAGACCAAAAAAATGTAATCCATGAGAGACACGTTGGTTTTCGAAAGCAATGTCATTAAATGAAAATTAGGGTAAAGGACCAGTTATCGTCAGGTGCAAATAAGGAACCAATGTTCGTCACTTCCAATTTGATTCTCATTAATAAGAATTTGGCACCACCTAGAGATTTAAATCTGCCTCCTTTTGAAAGAGCTTTGAGGCTTTTGGTTTCAGATTCTCGCCAAAATCAAATCAACGTTGACAATGTTCTGTTGGTAATAAGAGGAAATCCTGATCAGTACCTGAATGCTGCTCTCCATTGTCGGTGTTGTCTGAGAGGTGCCCTTAGTTTATAGCCTTTTTTACCGTCCCAAGTAGCGTTTTTCATATTTCTTTTCATTTGAATAGTTTCTCTGTACTACATAGCTTGTATTTAAGCCTTTGTAGCGTTCTAATTGACAAGTTTACATTTTTTTTTTTTTTTTTTTTTTTTTTTGCGATGACGAGAACTGGGGCATGAAACTATGTTTTGTCCAATTTTTGTCGCATGTGAAAAGTTGTTGAATATCAACTTTTCTTCGAATTAAAATGTGAATTTTATCTTAGCGTCCAACTGCACACTATTTGAGCAAATTATTTCCGAATTCTCACAATTGAAAAATACAAACAGAAATTGCCTTATATTTGAGGATGACGATAACTGCTGCTACTTTTTGACGAATACTGGATTCCTCTTGACGATAACTGGTGCATTCGTTGACGAACACTGGGTCCCCAAGACGATAACTGAAGAAACAACCCATGATGAGAGTTGTATAGCTTCAAAAGCATAAATGATAGTTTTTTCTGGAAAATTGATAGTGTATTTGAAGCTTGGATTGCTGGCGATTCGAAAAAGTCCCCAAGTTAAAAGATTGCTGGTAGAAATAAGCAAAATAGAAGAATGATAATTTGACGATAACTGGTGCCTTTACCCTAAGTGCTTAGCGTTTTCACTTCAAAACGATTGCAATAAACCATTCTTGTGGTAGGTATGCCTACTGTGTATCATTTATGCAAAGCACAAACCTGTAGGATGTTCCAATAAGGTACGACTTTGGCTAGGTTCTCCGTCACTTCAGAGTTAGCGGAGCCAAGAAGTATAGCCAAACGTTCCTTCTTCGTGTAGATCGCGTGGAAAAAAGCGTCCAAACCAACGCCTGGATCCCCCTGGAAAATAATGCAGAAAGCTAAATTCATTAAATACATCTGTTGTCCCTATTACATTTCGGCAGTGAGCACCACATGCGGTATGCCTGGAATGAAAATGGCCCTTACACTACCCTCGACTACCGAGATCACGGAGGATGAGACCAGTAACAGCCGCATGAAGTTCTACAGAGTAGCCGTATATCTCTAGGCGGGTAGATAATAATTATTGTTTTTGCATCGTACGCTCTTTTATCAAAGCTACGAGTAGATGGGGGAACATGGGTACACGGAAAGGCCCGAATGGTTTAATCCTATCACATACCTACAAAGCAGATTATCCACTTTCTCTAGTTCAAGTGCATATAGGTATACAAAGAAGTACCTACCTAGCGAGCAGGCCGTCAAAGTGGAAAACCAGGATAGATTAAGGCAACCTTTTGAATTCTCATCAATATACCAACTTACTTTTACTTACAATATTTTTTGACAAAATGAAACCCAGAAATCGAACATCCGGGGCTTTTTTAAATTTCAATTTGGTCGTGAATGGAGCTTGAGAAAATAAGTGAGTACAAACGCTTCAAATTATTACAAACGGTTTATTATTTCCTATATAGACCACCAAATCCTCAAAGATCCTGGTATACAGTAAGTGCCTACCGTAATCATATCGCGAGGTTCAAAATAATTATTTCTATTGTAAAATGATTACCTACCAGTGACTACTATCAACCGAAAGTTGTAGGTCCTCATAACGAAAATCAGTAGGTAACCAAGAAGCCCATAAAAGTAAACAAGAAACTCGATTCGGTGAAAACGGAAAAAAAGTGAATTCGCTCAGCTGATCTTTGAACGGATAATTGGTCTTCTCGGGGAAATTTGCGATTCACACTCGTTTTTCGTATCTTTTTTCCGTTCAACCCTCAAGTTCCGGTTGTTCGTGAAATGCCCTGCGGGGTCTAGTTCGACGGTAAAAATTGTGTCCTATTTGAAATCGATGGAAAAAAGTTCCATTCACGCAGCATGATTTGATGATTGAATATTTAAAGAATTGTTTTAACCGATTCGGTGGGTGATTCTCATAGGAAATTTCACGCTGATTGGGAATATACCACAATAGTTCCTAAGAGGATAAGAGGGTAACTTAAACCAAAACGCTGCAAATTATTACAAAACGGTTCAATATTTTCTGTATAGATCATTCATCTACAAAGATCCTATTGACATAAAATACCTACCTACCGCAAGGTCCACAATCATCTCTTCGCGACAATGAGTAGGTACCTTCTTGTAATTATTATTATCGGAGAGCTGCATAATTCATTCCTAATGAAATTCAGTAACTAAGGAAGCTTGAGCTTCTGAAAGTAAACAACAAACTTGGTTCGGTGGAATCG
>JAEMON010000007.1:18202323-18216251 GCA_030264115.1 Lygus lineolaris | reverse complement strand
CCCCTAAGCCCCCCCCCGTGGGTGCGCCCCTGCCTATTCCAGTTATTACATATATCTATTATTGATCAATACTACAAGTTTGCCATGTCTTTCTGAATTCCGGAGTGGAAGTAAGCGGGTCTTATCATTCGAGGAAATTCAGCTTCCATTTCTTCCCTCCAATTCTGTCCTATATGAAGCCGTCGTGCAATATTGGAGGTTCTTATTTTTTCCATTTTATCGTTGTTGGAATAGTAGGCAACATCAATGAGAAATGAAGTGCATTCCTATGAATGTTATGGACCAACGGATCAATATTAATTAAGTGAGTACCTGATCTGTTTATTTACATCAGATTTCATTTACAATTTACAATCGTCCACAAGACTCGAAGTCATGCAGACTTTCTCATCAGAAATCCTACGTGGATCAACACAGTGAAATGGAACAGCGAATAATTTTCCAATTTCTAATTGAAATCTCAAAACAGTACCATTCATGCAGCATGAGTTGATGAGCGAATTTTAAAAGAATCATTTCAACCGATATGGTGGGTGACTCTTATAGGAACTTTAACGCTGATTTCGAATACACCATATGTTCCAGATGGTAATTCACACAAAAAACGTCTGCCAAGTTGGGTGTGGCACATAGCTTCCTCGTATCCATATCATGATTGTATATTATAACATATATATATATATATACAAAAATCATGAAAGGGATTATTAAAATCTGCACAATCCCTGAAAATTCCATCGAAATCGGATGAAAATTGTCGAAGTTATGAGTGCTTCACGTTTGCGCATGCGCAGTGGGCACCACAGATCCGATCTTGATGAAACTCATAGGGCATTATCGAATCTCCAATCCTCAACTTTCATCCAAATTTGAGCGAAATCGGACCATTAGGTCGCGAGAAATTGATATTGCGGATTTCAAGTTTACGCATGCGCAGAGGCTGCAGTTGGTCGGCTGTTCATGAATTCCAAAGGGGACCGTCTGGGGGCTAACCCGTGTAATCCCTGAAAATTTCATCAAAATCGGATGAAAAGTGTTAAAGTTATACGTGTTGCAAGGGTTTCTTATGCGCATGCGCAGTCGACACCGCTGATCCGATTTCGATGAAACTCGTAGGGTACCATCAAACCTTCGATCTCCAACTACCAAAAATCGGACCATTAGGTCGCGAGAAAGTGATGTTCCGAGGATTTCACGTTTACTCATGCGCAGAGGCTGCCATTGGTCGGCTGGTGATGAATTTCATACGGGACCATCTAGAGCCTAACCCACGTAATCCCTGAAAATGTCATCAAAATCGGATGGAAATTGTGGAAGTTATGCGTGTGGCAAGGATTCCCGGACACACAGACAGACAGACAGGCAGGCAAACACGAAACCAAAATTGTTCAGGAAGGTCTAAAACGTAAAATGCGAGTGGAAATGTTGATCTTGGAGGCAAAATTTTTTCACTTTTCAAAAGTGAAAACAATGCTTCGCTACCTTGGTAGACTCGGAAGCAAAACCTCAAAAAACGCGTTTTTTTAAGCGATTTTTTACTCCAACTTTTCCAAATTTGACCCTTGGAGTATTCCGAAAATTCTGGCCCACGAACTCATCCTTTCTTTTGATGTTAATGACATTTTGAAATTTTTTCGGATTTTTAGCTCGAGCAGATATCGTTTGAAGTGACACATAATATAAATATATAAATATATATATACATATACATATAAAAAAGTGTTAAATTTCAGGAATCGTTTTAGAATGGTATGAAACGGATTTCCATGAAGAAAATGTTCAAAAATTTGCATTATTTAAATTTTGAAGCCATTGCAATAGCTTCATTTTCTTCGAAAATTCGCTAGTGGACCGAATCCAGAACGTCACTTGTTTACAATGTGCCAGAGCGTAGGTGACCCTCTGGGATTGTTTTTGAACTCCACAGAGTTACGTTCGGATGATATAATGAGATATTACATATTTACTAAAGACTATTTGGTACTTATCAACCTAAACTTTACTAGAGGTGTGTTTCAACTATACGAATATTCGAATTAAATTCGAAGCTGCGTATAACCCTCTGCGTACATTCTTGTGAATATCCGAATATTCTGTCTGTTCCAAGTGGCAGAGCAAGTTGCACACAATTCGAATATTCGCACCCCTACAGAGTTTAATACAGGGAAATCTTCTGCTATTCCCCAGGTTTTTTCCAACTAACAGCGCAATTCAAATAATATTATTCGAAAATCCACAAGCCGAAGATGTACTCAACTTTGACCTTGGAAACGACATTTCAGACTATTCTAATATTATTTGAATTGCAGATTTTAGTTGAAACAAACATCATGAGACCAGGAGTGGTTGGATCTCTTGCTGTTTCAAACTTACGTTGACGGCTCTTATCAATGTAGTTTTTATACCTATACACAATGAAAATGGAGCTTAGCAAAAAGGAGGATCTTAGGAGCAAAATACGAACATTCTACATCAGGACATTCTTTCGTGGTATTATATTATAATGATGTATGCTATTTTGGACATATTATCATTAGCCGAAATTACATCTACCTTCATTATTTATATGCCCGAAAAAATGGGGAATCTCGGGGTCGGTAAGGACCTTGTAGAATGTGTTCTTGTTAACGAGAGAATACCTAAACTTTTCAACTAATGACACAGCAAGCTTTCTTTCAGTACCTAAGGAGCGACAAAGTCTCTGATTATTGCCGTGACAATATCACGAGAATCAATGTGGAGGAAACTAGTAGAATGCCTAATGAATTCACAAGAGAAACATCTCAGAAAAATTATTTATTAAGTGTCCGTTATCTCGGGTAATGGTCCTGGGAAGGGCATCAGGTTTAAACTTCATAACCTCAATATTTTCACGACAAGAGAACTTCAATTGTGGTCACTATACTACAATAATTATACTCGTGGCATATCCGAATTGAGTACCTATATAATTATGGCTTTTTACACACTAGCTACCACAGTACGGGTTTTCGAAGTTTGTCCCATCTTCCATGCATCAAGTGGTGATATTTTGGAAGCATTTTTATCGGAGATTTAAAACCTTCGAATAATTTTAAGATGATCATATTTTATACATTATGTAGGTACTTTTAAATATAAATACCTATCATTCAGCTGACGACGGAAATCATGAAAATCGGATGAATACGCTGCAAATTATTACGGTAGGAGCGGCGTACGGCTGAAGGTCGGATTTTGGTTCACCTGCCTATTATTTTCAATTACGGACCTTTGAATTTTTTTTTTTTTTTTTTGCTTCCTCACTACCGGAGGTAGGAAGCTGTATTATATTCATGCGAGAAATGAAAAAAATTTTTGTCCTCCAAAATCAAAATTTCCAATTGCTTTTTACGTTTCAGAGCTTTCTGAACAATTTTGGTTCCGTGTCTAACTGTCTGTCCGTCTGTCGGTCTGCCGTCAATTCCTTGTCCCAGGCAAAACAGTATGAAGTTGTGGTCAAAATTTGATGAAATTATCAGCGGGTTAGAACCGTGACGGTCTGCATGAATTTCATCGGACCACTATTAGCGTGAGCGCATACGCAAACATGAATTTCCTGAAACCCCGTTATCTCAGTTCCTGATTGACCTAATTCTCTCAAATTTGGAGGGTAGTTGGGGGCTGACTCCAAGAGAGTCACCTTTGACTTTCGTGACGATTGGATCAGTAATATCTATTGCGCGAGCGCATACTTGAAATTTTGTTGTCATGGGCGTAGCTCCGAAACTACTCGAACGATTTCGGTGAAATTTTTAGGGATTACGTAGATTAGACTCTAGAGCGCCCCCTATGAATTTCACAGCAATCGGAAATCTAGAAGCGTGTGCGCATGCGCAAACGTGAATTTCCTGATACTACGATTTCTCAGTTCCTGATAGACCTATTTCGCTCAAATTCGGAGGGAGGTTGGAGGTTGAAAATCACCTTCGAATTTCGACATTTGAATCAGTAATAACTTCTGAACATTCGCAATATTGATATGAGTTTCACGGCCATAACTCCGGAACCACTCGACTGATTTCAGTGACATTTTCAGAGACTGTTCGGGGTAGTCCCTAGACAGCCCCCTTTCAATTTCATGACCATCGGGCCACCGGTACAGTGTGCGTATGCGCAAACGTAAATTTCCTGAAAGTACGATTTCTCAGTTCCTAATGGACCGATTCCGCTCAAATTCGGTTGTTGAGGGCTGACTCCAAGACAATTACCTAGGAATATCACCACAATTGGATGAGTGATGGCAACTGCGCATGCGCAAACTTGAAATTTATTGTCAAAGGCTTAACTCCGGAATTTCTACCAATTTTGCTGAAATATTCACTAAATGATTCAATACGTCCATTTTACAAAAGTGAGGAAGCTATACTGCTCACCCAACTTGGCAGACGTGTTTTACCCCTTTTCAAAGTGCAAGATCCTTTTTTCACGTTTCAAGATACCAGTATCCAAAAATCGAACAAACATTCCGTTCGTCCGTTGCGCGACGTGTGGTTTGCTTAGTTACCATGGACCAAAATTAATGAAAATTGGTATACTGGTCCTATTTGGGGTATAGTTGTGCCCCGAAGCTTGGCGTTATCGTCACTCCTCTCGAAGCGGATAAAATTAGGGGATGAAATTTTCAAACACCCTACCTCAAAAACAACTTCAAGTATAGTCAAGTAGTCTTCAAGTATAGTGTATAGTTTTTCCATCGAGTATTATAGTTTCCAATTTTTAGAATCGGGTGACCACGCAGGGCACTGTAGGACTAATCTTTCGTTCCCCAATAAGGACAAGGTTTGAACGAGAAAAAGAGCAGAACACGAATGTGACTCGTAAATATTTCTGAGTGGGCCAAATTCTCTTTCAAAGATCAGTTGACCGAATGCCACCTATTAATAATAATTATTATTTTTACTGGTAGGTCGTTTCCACATAAGAAATAATTGTGAACATATTACGTTCGGTACTAGAATAAAATCATTGATCTCAATAACCAGACAGTGTATTGAGCCACAGTGTTTATTATGTACCAATGGAATCTTTGCAGATTCGTGATCTCTAAAGGAAAATAAAGAACCGTTATGTAATACTTTTAATAAATTTTGTTTTGAATAATTTTTCATTTTATATATTTTATATAGGTAGCTTTTTATTTATTCGATTTTCGGATGCCACGTAGTTACCTTGGAACGTAAAACAAGAAAAGGCGGGGGCGGGGGGTTAGTATAATTGAAAAGAATAAACCAAAATAAGGAGAACATAAATAATATAAAGGTGGAGATTTTTCAAAAACGTTCGAATGCGATGGCAATGCTATTAAACCGACAAGCTGCCAAAAGCCCCAATTCTACGTCCCAAAACCCTTCACAAGATCCCTGTTCAGTTTGATTACTTCACGACATGTTCAATACTGTCTGCATTATTCGGATGACGAGAACGATAAGATTTGGGACAGTATAGAAAGGCCAGAATACAAATCAATGGACGAAGGGGACCTCTCAGCAGATCTCCGGGCTGTATAGGTATCTACAATACCTATATGATGTACACGGGGGGAGAGAGAAGACCCAGGTGAACGTGGGACACACGACGTACAGGGGAGATTGATGGAACATGGAACAGGGATGGGGTTATGGATGGGAACGGCAGAAGCCTCTTCAGCCGCAGAGAAGGGGCCTCTCCCTGCCACTCTACCCTTCTAGAGTATAGTAAAGGGAGTCGAGCCACTCGATGACTGCCTTCTCAGCTCCGTTCGAGGCTTATCTATACTCGCTGTTACCGTCTCTCCCCTTCGTATCCTCTCTCGCTCTTCCGGTCTTCCTATCTCTGTCAACCCGTCCAACCAACCTCTACAAAATTGAGTTTTTATATTAAAACCACATCAGAGAAAATTCCACCCAAAGCCCTTAATATGTATATTATAATAAAATATAAACCTTCTTCTGTGCCTCTATCACTAAACGAGAAGTATCTGTAACCTACTTCAAACTAGAATGGTGGTGCGTTTTTGACATTTTTTTAAGACCTGAACTTTGGTCGTTATTAGGAGAGGAATGTCAGGTCAGGCCCCAAGTGCTTCAATTAGAGGTTAGATGGTGGTGGGTGATCCAAAGATCAATAGGTAGGTCGATAGCCTTCAAGCAGGACTCGTGCTACAGTGTAAATGGCTCAGTGAACCTACTATAGGTACTTCTCTCATGGTGTATCGATCCCTTTTTTATAATTTATTTTCAAGTGTGATTCTGTCTGTTTGCTTATTAGTCAATTTTAATTTACTCCCTGCAATTTTGAATTAATGAATAATAAATGGTTTCAATCATCAAACAAATACTTATGTACTTACCGTAATTTCCATTTTTTGTGCCAGATACCAGTTTTTGCATGGCTAATAGGGAATTCAGGTGTGTCTTAATTTTGCATTTTTGACTTCAAATTCGGATTTGGCATCCTTTAAAACCTCTAAGTTCTAATTTTCAGCTCAAAATGTTCATTAGCTTGGCTGTAAAACGGGTGAGAAGATCACGAGTGACGTGAGCGGAGGGTGCATCCCCCCCCTGGCAGGCGCGGGATGGGTGACGTCATCTGTATCTTTTTTACGGCACTTGTTTTCGCTCACTTCCAATCATGGAATCCCCATATATAGCACCTTTTTGGAAAGCTCTCACTACAATCTTTCAGTTGACCGAATAGAATGGAGTAGCCGGAATTGCCCATTCCTGGCCAGTTTATAAGAATGATAATAGGAGAATACTCTCTGAATCGACGCACAGTGGTCCGAAACCGGAGTACAGTGGTCCGAAACTGGAGTGACACACACAAACAAACACTCACACACACACACACACACAGACATACACACATACAAAAAAACAAAAAATGGCGTGGTGTTAAATTTCACAAATCGTTTTAGAATGTGGTCTAAAACGGATTTCCATGAAGAAAATTCTCAAAAATGTGCATTACTAAAATGTTGAAGCAATCGCAATAGCTTCATATTCTTCGAAAATTCGGTAAAACCATGGAGAACCTTGACTCTTGAGGCCAGGGAAATCTGGAAATTAGGTACAGAAAAATAATGTCACCTTGAAGTTGTTCTGTTGCTGTTACTAGGTAGCAATTTAAGGGTGCGCGAGACGACGGGCTCGAGAAGGGTCCCAATCATGCCCCAACGCAGCTCAAAATCCGATTTAGTATTTTTCACTTGAGTGATTTTGAAAATTCATCGATTTACGTATGTTATACAATAATAATTGCATACTTCACGATGAGAATCATAGTTTTAAGAGTATTCCATCCAGATTTACATCGGTTTTCTTCCAGTTGTGTCTGGATGGGATAAAATTAAAATTATGGTTCACATCGCAAAGTATGTAATTATTAATGTGTAGCATACGTAAATCGATGAATTTTGGAAATCACAAACGTGAAAAATTATAAAAAGGATTTTGTACTGTGTTAGGGCCGGGCGTCCCGTGCACCCTAAGTTGTCTCCGTTACTCTGTGCTAGGTAGGTACCTATAACCTTCGAGAGCCTAGTCCACTACTCCTGAATAATCACGATGGAAATTAGAATGGAATGTACGACTTTTCCCTGCGTCCTTATAAACCATGATAGTTAAATTTTCCTCGATCCAGTCATCTCAATGAGTCCCCATCCGCCTATAAAATGGGTTACGAATTTTGCGAACGTGTAATGCAAAGAGAGTAGTCCGCACGGGAACCTCATTCGAATTCATTCATTACTCACCTAATGCAGGGTCGGCTGAACTGTGTTGGTAGTCAAACATTACCGAACCCCACTCGGCCAGACCCCGCGGTCCAATCAGGTTTTCTCTACCTTCACCGCAAAAGTGTGCGGTGTTCGCAGGTAGTGCGAGTCCGCGTTTGCAGTTCCTCTTCCACCGCTGAGAGCTCTCATCTTATTGGTAATTCAGCGAGTTTGTACCCCCCCCCCCCCCCCTGCCCTCGAAATACCTCTAGTAAATCGCCCTAGGGCTCCCCGATCGTGTCATCGTATTCCGGTATTCCAGGGCTATCTGGAACTCTCCTTTCGATCATAAAATTGCCGTTCGATGCTTTATAACAGGCTATTCCATTTTTATTGAATGCAACCCAATGCTTGGAAATCCAATTTCTGGGTAAGTGCATCGGTCAATTTCAAAATCCACGATCATTCCTAATCTAGCATCCAATACTCGATGCACTCGACCCTCAATCGCAGCGCAGAAACCTATTTGGTAAACCCAGAAATGTACGTTATTATAATCGTTTTCTTTGTAGGAATTATAAAATTCTCTCAAATATCCGTCTGCCATATATTTCTCCACTTTTTAAATCAAGAAAACTTTATTTCATACGAATAATAATGGATTACAGTTTGGTAAAAAAATATTAGGATAATGAAGGTAACATGGCACATGATAGGGAGTTCAAGTAGTGACTTTCTCCCATTAGAAAGTTCACTGTTTTAATACAGTTGAGATCAGACCGTTACTGTGGGTCGCTATACTAATATTGGTGGTTGTTAGTTGCGATTATACCTATACGTTTAATCGTAGGTATACTTACACATCAGACAATAATTGATTGGCGTCATTTGAATTGTATGAGGCAACACTAGTAAGTCTGCATAGACCAAGGCCTCATCTTGATGAGGGAGGTGGAGAGAGGAAATAATGAAGGAGAAAAAAAAGCTTCAAATTATTACACAACGGTTTACTATTTTCTGTATAGATCACCATTAAAGTCCTTCATTCATAACGAAATTAAGTGACTAAGGAAGCTTCTCAAAGTGAACGATCGGTGAAATCGAAAAAAGTGGCATTTGATGAGCTGATCTTTGAATACTCGGGAAGATTTGCTATTCACACTCGTGTTTCTGCTGCTCTGATGAAAAGGGTTCTGGGTTGGTATCCATTTCGAAGCGGGATATGTGGGTTTTTAGTTGTTATTTCCAGAATGGAGACTCCAAGTTTTCCAAGGACTCCTCTGTTCAAAACACTAGTGTTAAACAATGGCAAAAAACCACATTGTTTAAAACAGGTGTTTTAACCAAGTGTTTTGTATACAATTGTTCACGTACCTACCTTACTGGAGAATCCGTCGAAAGCATCGAAAGCGCTCGCCACCTATACTCGACTTGCTAGTCACGACGGATTCTCCAGTAAGGGACGTAAACAATTGTATTCTTGTAACTCGGAACTAACCCTTTAGATTTAATACAAGTCTTTATATGTTTAAAACAGGTGTTTTAAACAAGTGTTTTATATGTTCAAAACATCATGCGAAAAAAATTTATTTATTTTTACATGATTAATTTTTATTTTTATCTAGTTCAAGTTCCCACAAGTGGGAACGAGCAATATCTAGATCTGGAGTAATTTCCTCACTTCAAATTCGAGTAAGTGTAGGGAGATGAAGTACATATTAAGTCATAGAGCATCAACTCTTTACTTATTCAACATTTTTACTGCATTTTTTACACAGTGGTGAGTGGCAATAAGCCTTGTTCCCGTGAACTGCTCGGACTTGAGGCACCCAACGACTACTTACAGCATTTATTGGAAAATCAGAATCAATTCACGGAACCGGACCGTGTGGAAATTTTTTAACTTTGACACTCTCTACTTAAAAACTGTTTTAAATAGTTTAAAACTGTTCATAACACTCCTTTGAAAAAACACATTTCGAGATTTGTTTTAAACCAAAAAACTGTTTTTTTAAACATGTTTGTTGCCAACTCTGGACCGGACACACATCTCACATCTCTCACCGGAAAAAGTGCCTAATGTTCAGGGTTCATTCCTATAAGTTATATAGTCACAGAAACAAAGCTAATGGAGGGAATGAGTACCGCTGTTTTTGCTTTGCCATGTTTTTCGGCTAGGATAAATGAGACTAGAACTCATAAAACAGTTCCACAAAATGGTAGATAATCATCCCACAAGCCAAGTAGTTCATAGGTGGTGAGGAGAATTATTTCGTATTTGCATCATTAATGGTTTAAAACTGAAATGAAAAATTATTTATGACGGTTAACCTGTACGAGTAATAGTTCCTTACTCTCAGAAACGATGAAAACAAAACCACATGCCAGGGAAGTACAAGAAATAGTAGGTAGATACATAGGTACCTAGTTACTTTTCTCGAACAACTTGGTAGGTAGGTACGTGTTTACTCTCGTGGATACGTGAAGGCAAAATGCATACATCGTTTTCATGAATATTCAAAACCCGCTGCTAAACGTCTGTTTGTTGTTGGCTTGTTCGTTTCGTCGCTCAGTAAACTTCTCTAAATTCAGCTGACAACGTAAGAGTGTTGTCGTGATCGAATTTTAAAGGGAGCCATCGCTCTCCTCTCCCATCCTGTTCCATGCAAATCTCCTGAATAGGACCGGGAGTTAAAGTCTTGATGGCATGCATTTTACATGTAGCATTAATCGTACTTGCATAATGATTAGTACGAAACATACCATTTCACTCGGGGTCAGACACAAGCGCCTCACGGCGAATTTCAACTCCAGGAACTTATGGCACACGTGAGTTCCAAATTTTAAAAAACCTATTTATACAGACCTACTTAGTATTTTATCATGTTTGCCCAGTCTGGGCGAGCCAGTTGAGAAAAAAACGTTTCTGCACCCTATGGGTACATTTTTGAACATTCGTAAAAATTACATAGAAACCGAATCTGAGATCTTATGAATTCAATAATGTTGATCTAACATGTAGTACTTATTATGACAACATTCCGCAGGTTGCAAAGAAAATAAATGGAACTTGAATGAAAAACGGGAATTTCTTGATAAAAATCAACAACGACAATAATAATGATAAAACACTTTCTTTTCTGCTATTGTTTGGACAAAATAACGACTGAAAACTCACCTCCGAGGTGCTGGAGTTTAAAATACTATTAACTACCCCCTTATTAAAATGTAGGTCTTGGTTCGCCGAACTCCCTCTCAACAATCCTGGACAACCTGTTATTTTATCAGCTCTTTTATATTGAATTCGATAATGTGATTCTTCAATGAAATTTGCTCGAACTTTCAAAACATGTCGATATCTATTCGTTTCCCAATCGTCTTTGAGCTGAATTGTTTTGAACACTAACAAGGGGACCTAACGGCGATAGGGTCGACGATCGGACCAATTTTTTTCTGGTGATTCTGCATCAGAAAATATTCGACACGTGTCCGTGCGTTTCGTCAAATGGGGCTTTTGAAGTCTGGATTTTTTTTTTTTTTTTTTTTTGATTTTCATGTCAGAAGCTTTTTTTAGCGATATCATCCCATATAAAGAAGCGTTTTCTCAAATACAGACAAATGGGGTATCATATAACATGTTTTTTTGGTGCTGAATCGATTGCGAGGAGTCCCAGCCCGTTTTTCCGCCACCCAGTGTACTAAATTTATAAAATTTGGGTTACGAAACCGGGAAAATTGCGTATTTTTGATGTTGGTATGTATGACCATGTTCTTTTGGCCACCGAATCGATTGAGAGTAGTCTTAGCACACTAGAACTGTACCTTTTGATGGACATTACTGATTCAGTTCAAAATTAACCAAAATGATAATTGAACGTCATTATTTTGCCCAAAACATTCCATGTACCTGACTCCAAAAAGGTTTTCATTATCTCCATCCCTTCCACGAAGTTTTTCTCACGCGTAAATAAATTTTACGGCTCCCATTCCGTCGTTTCTTTTGACAGAATAAGGAGAAAATTCCAAGTCCGATTAATTCAACTTCTTTAAAATTATTTGAAATTAATAAGCTGGCCCCCTGCCGAGGCGCGGAGCGCCGAGTTTTCTCAATAGACCAATCAATGAGCTACCTACCTGTAATTTATTATTAATGAATAATAGTAAGTAGGTACAGTACCATAATATCACGAGGTCCACACTGATTTCTTGCACATTGTATACCTACCAGTAATTATTATTATCCGAGAGTCGTAGGTCCTTCACATGGTAGAAATAATATTGAGGTCCTTCACAACAAAAATCAGTAGATAACTAAGGAAGCTTATAGAAGAAAAACTTGATTCTCGATTCGTTGAAAACAAGAGATGATTGTATTTGATCAGTAACACTGATCTTTGAATGGGGATTTGTCATACACGGGGAAATTTGCGATTCACAATCGTGTTTCTACGCCACATTCCCAAATCCTTCTGTGAGCGAACGGATGGTCCTACAATGCTCCGCGTAATCACTCGCTGCCACGAGTAAAAATCGGAAACTATTTAAAACCGATGTAAAATCATGCTTAGAAAGGAAATTGAGCGAAATAGGTCAAGTAGGAAAACTAAGATACCGGGGTTTCAGGAAATTCACGTTAGCGCATGCGCTCACGCTACTAGTAGTCCGATGGCGATGAAATTGATAGGGGACCGTCACGGAGCTAACACAATCCCTGAAAATTTCATCAAATTCGGACCACAACTTCATATAGTTTTACCAGGGACAAGGAATTGACCACAGACCGACCGACAGACAGACATCAAACATGGAACCAAAATTGTACACAAAGCTCTGAAACGTAAAAAGAATGTGGACATTTTTATTAAATTAAATTAAATTTTAATCACGCTCGATTTGACATCTGTTCAAGAGGAGTACCTATGCACTCTGGTGAGCAACTGTTCAACACGCTCGATTTGACATCTTCTGTTCAAGAGGGTTACCTATGCACTCTGGTGAGCAACTGTTCAACACGCTCGATTTGACATCTGTTCAAGACGGGTATCTATGCACTCTGGTGAGCAACTGTTGAACACGCTCGATTTTACATCTGTTCAAGAGGTGTACCTATGTACCCTGGTTAGCAAATGTTTAACTTGAAGCTGCTCCCACGTTCTCGATCTGGTGAAACTACACTAAGTAATTTGACAAGTGTTTTCTGGCTGGATGGCTACTACCTTCGGTAGTGAGGAAGCAAAACAAAATAGAATAGAGCGTACAAGTTTACTTTTATGGCCTTTCTTAGCTACTGAATTTCTTTGCGAAGGACCCGTGGTAGAAAGAATACAGATCCACAACGAAGGACCCACAACTCTCGGATAGTAATAATTATCAGGTGGGTACCCATTCTCATTGTACAAAGAAATAATTATTGTGAACCTGGCGATAGAATTATAGTAGGTAGGTACTTACTGTAAAATCACTGATCTCAATTACCACAAAATGTATTGGGCTTATAGTTCCATAGAGAAAAATAGTGAATTATAGCGTAATAATTATCAGCAATTTTTACTTCTTGCAAAAAATACGAGGCCGCAGCACAATGAAGAAGATAAAATCAACGCAGGAGGGTACCAATAGATAGACGCTGTTTGAGGTGAGTACCAATAACACCAAAATAACGATTTTCGTGATTATACAAGGGAAGTAGTGTGTTGCGTAGCCCTCCTCAACAAAAATATTTTTATAAAAAACAAAAATAGGTAAGTACCTACCTATAATATTGTAGATATTTTGATAATTTAGCTCTTAATTTTTCCATGTGTATCGACCCGTGTTTTAGTGACATGGAAATTCAGACATCGTTCTGAAAGTCAAGTAAAGGTATACCTACGTTGCGATTTAACTCGTCAAAGGCTGACCGCAGGCCCATAACTTTGATGTAGGTAGGTATAGAACTTTTGAAAGCTTTCACGTGACCAAAGGGGAAGCTGCTTCAACTTTCCATTTCATAGTGAGAATTCGCTGAATGGAATGTGTAGCCACCGCATGAAGCCGAGAGGTCAAAATTAAGGGGTGGTCTAATAGCGGAATATTAATTTAATGGTCTTTGAAAAACGAGTTGGTGACCCGCTTGAGGTTTAAACTACGAGCCGCCTTTTTCGAAGATTGTTCGCCTTCTATCGAGAATGAGTGAATTTTGAAGTTATACTTCTTTGCGCCCGTTAGACACTTT
>JAEMON010000007.1:18167268-18178664 GCA_030264115.1 Lygus lineolaris | reverse complement strand
TGTATGAGTTACTATATATACCTAGGAGCCTACCGAATGGAAAATTACATTTGAGAACTTTCCCCTCACCACGAAAATAGGGGACCCCTTGCTACGACGGTGGTGAAGCCCCCCCCCCCTGGGTTGGGCACCTAGCAGCATGTACCCAGTAGAAAACCAGAGACTCGCAGACTAATGTGGGCCCAATTTCGTTGATTGGCCGAAATCAGGGGGCTGGTAACGGGAGACCCATAAGCCTCATAGACGTTAAACTTTATAGTTATTACAATTTTTTTCTAAATTAGTCCATTATTTTTTATTATTTCTTTATATTCTTTTAAATCGAGATGGCTGGGGGGGGTCCCCTGAGGCATTTGCCGGTGAGCCCAATGGGCAGCCCAACCCTGTCACTAGATACCAACAGCTGCATGATTGGAGCGTTTTTGTAGGGATTTTTCAGGAAGAATTATTGTAACAGAAACTCACCAAAGATATTTAGTTAAGAATTTAATACAAATTAAACTCGTAATCATAATTATTCTTAGAAAAGCTCACAATAAACCTTCGACAAATTAAAACACAAAATGTACAAAACGAAATCAAAATAGGTAGGTTGGTACCTACACAATATGTACCATAAAATCCATGAAAATAAAGTCCGCGATGCAAAAACAAGGTTTTTAAAACAGAAGAAGAGTTCAAGAACGAGAATAGTGTTCTGTATAAGGTAAAACGATGAATTCTATTAAATTGTTGTACCAACCAGTGAAATGCAGGTGGGTACTTCACAAGTTCCTTATCCAAAAAAGGATAAATCTAACCGCGAAGAGAAAAAAAAAAATAATTTTAGGGCTCAGCCTTCACGTCTTCGGACTCTTTTTTGGGGGTGGACACTTCTTTTTTCTCTTCTTTGAGAGGTTCTTCGTCGGCGTTGGGTTCTTTTTTGGTGGGTTCGTCCTTTTTGGGTTCCTCGTCGGTTAGTTCAACAATTTCCATTACTTCTGCTTCAGCAGCCTTCCGCTGCAGAACTTTCTTCGCTTCTTCCTCTTCCTCTTTCTTCTTCAGGACGGGAGCCACTTTATTGTGGATGTCGGTTATTACTCTGAAGTAAGATCTCTCGTTGACCTGCAACCAAAATTCAATTGAAATGATGAGGACAAAATGACTCAGTTCTCTATAATACTTGTGATTATTATTATAACACAAAGTACCCTTGCAAACAACCAATAGTTTATGCGCACGAATCTGCGTACTCGCAAAAAAAGCTTTTGTGTGATTTGTTTTGTGTCGTTAGGACATTGAGTAGAGTCTAATACAAAAATTGGATCTGACCTACAAGGTTTAATTACAATATTTTTCAAAAGTTCAACTCACCAGAGCAGCTGATAGGTCAGTGAACGTGGAAGCCAATCTATCCTTGTAGCTTCTGATGTCATTTTGGAGCTCCTTGATAGTCCTTTCTGAACGCCCAGAAGACTCCTTCAGTTTAGCTATAAAAAATAAGAACCGAATATATATTAATAGCCATTGAAACACGCCAATATAAAACATGATAATGAATTATAAACATGATTTATGTACCTAGATTATGTAATATACGTAAGCACTAAGCTACTCGTCTAAACAACCTCATTCATCTGACACACAGGAGTAGGTACCCACTACTAATAGTACTATTAGATAAGTACCTATTTAAGGGAGAATTATTGTACCTTGTAATCTCTTTTGTAAACCTTTTGAGCAATCTCTTGAGTTCAGGTAAGTCAAATCTAATAACCTATTATGAGATTTTATATTAAAGAATGCTACAAAGGCAGAAGGGTTATAGGTCCAATTGAATGCTTAAATAATAAAGTAGCAACTCTATACTAATAAAAATAAATCATTGTCTGTCTTGAGGCCCTATGCTCCCCTGTGGAGTGAAAGGACATGGTTGGATGGATGGATGTCTTTCCGGATGTATGCTTTTCACGGCCATAGAGATCATCTGATTTTGATGGGAGTTTACGCAAAATGATATAAATAAAAAATACATACATTTTTATAAAATATGAGCAATCATCAAAATTACCGTAATCAGTTTTCAGTTTTGTGAGAGCCCTTTCTGTTTCCATCTTGATATTTTCGCTCTTGTTCAGTTGCCCCAGAAGTTTGTTGAGGTCGACCAAATTACCTTTGTGCATGACGAATCCTGAAACCAGAAAGCATTCATAAGTTCAAACAATAACTATAAAGCATGGACAGAGAACCTATGCAATATCTTGAGGATCCATGTAGTGGAAGTCGACGAGTGACAACTATAGACAACTATAGAATGAGGAATTGTCCTGAAACAAAACAGGATACACTCAATTTGTAGAGAAGGTAGGACATTTATTTGTGTAATAATATTACACAAAGGAAAGCGTTGCTTCAATATCACAAGTAATATTTTTACTTGTGATATTGAAGAAACCCTTTCCGACTTCACCCTGAAACTCCCACTGATCAAAGCTAAAGTTAGTAATTTTGTTGGCTCGCCATTTTAGGTGTTAGAAAACTAGACCCCTTTTGGGTGTGGTATCGTAGGTTGATTGACCCTGCAGGTACCAGACACGCTACCCTTTGGGATTGTCCCTCCGGCAATCTGTCCATCTACCTGACCAGGTCTCACACTACTGTTTCATTTACAAACAGTTTGGAACTAGAATTAAAGTCTGTTCACAGGCAAGACTGATTGTGGCAAAGTTACAGGGATCTAATCAAGTGGTGCAGTTGATGACATTGAAGTTGAAGGAGAATTCATTCAAAACCCTTGTAGTTCCATGCAACTTGCAACTGCAACCCTAATGTAACTGTGGAAAACGGTTCACAATAGTCTCTATCTTATTGGCTCGTGCCTGGATTCCCACACCTATACTGATTTGCAACCTAATTGGAGACTTTTTGCTGTACCAAGTCGGGCAACGACTACGAAACATTGATCGTCGAGATAGGGCAAGCAAATTCAGTAGTTAACCTCTCTCCACGGCTCACAACAGGAATCAGACTGTAAAATGCAGACTGCCCATGCATGACGATCTCACGCACACCAATCTTACTAACTACATTTAGAAGTTGTTGGTTCTAAACCATTGAAGGCTGAGGATAAATTGTTCGAGCACTTACCGCTTTGGAGGTTACCAGCAGCTGCAGCAGCTCCCTTTTTCTTTGAAGGAGTAGCAGGCTCCGGTTTACTCTCAATAGTAAGAAGTTTGCGATTACCTGAACATTATTGATAATATCATTGGTAGAAAAACAAGATCTTCAAAATAACTAAATAAAACTAAATTTAATTTTTCCACGGCAGTAGGTGTATCTATTCAAGAAACATAAACTCAACTGCAACTTGAAAATAACAATTTGTAAAATGTTGAACAATTTACCAGCAACAATTTCTTCCCAGAACTGATCATCATTTGTGTCCATCTTTTCCTCTTCTTCCTCTTCAGGTTTAATTTTCTCAGCCAACTTCTTGTAATGAACGGAATCCCTCAAAGACACCTTTTGTATCAATTTTTTGACCTGAAATCCCGCAAAAAAGTAACAAATTAAAATATACCAAAGTATATTGATAACTTCATCCGAATAAGTAGGTACGCAGTTGATGTCCATCTACACAATACGATAACCACCTTCACCACAGTAACTATTGTAACTTGTGGTGAAACAGCTGGCGTTGAAGCGAGCTTCCCATAACTCTTACTAGTTGTAGTAGCGCTAGCGATCACCTCATAATTCCTTTCAAAAAGGGGAAAAATTTTCATCCTACAGAGTCTCAAACAGAAACCCACGATAAAGGGGCTCATTAGGACTAACCTTTCCTACATTCAAACCCGTACAAAAAATGGAGTCTGTCGGTAATGAGGCCTGACTCATAGGCACAAAGGCACATCCAGCCATGCAGACAACTCGCAGAATCACGGGAAACTACCGTTAAAATCAAATGACAACAGGGCCTTATGGAGTCACAATGCGCTGGTATAACCACAATACAACGGAAAATTTGTACCCAAATAAAAATTGAGGCAGTAGTTAGGCATAGGTACCTCAAACACAATAGTGGTGCCTTCCCAATGAGACTTGATTCAACGTGGTAATAATATGAGTGCTTGATGGAAGGTAGGTAGGGTTGCTAGGACTTACCTGAGACCGTGACAGGGCTAGGCCAAGAGAATACACCAAGTCTCCGAGATCTTTGTCATAAATGTATCCACACCTTGTTGTGTCAAAATACGAAAAAGCCAACAAAACATTGTTGTCAACGACGCGTTGTATCTTATCTTCTTTTTTCTTGTCTTCTCCCGAAGCACTCTTATCCTTTGAAAAAGAAGAAAAAATAAAATGACTTGGAACATACAACCTTGTGGAAATAAAAGCTTCCTACTGGCCATTTTTTAAAGCTTTTTTTAACCTTTTTCAATACCAAGTCTATCTTCAAGTCTATAATCTTCATATTCGAAGAGAGAAGAAGATCAGGAAGAATGGATTGCTCCATAAATATTTACAATACAAACCTCATCACCATCGACAGTTTCCTCCTCTTTCTTGTCCTTATCTTCTTTGTCATCTTTATCATCATCCTTACTCTTCTCCTTTGAGTCCTTCTCCTTCTTTTTGTCCTTGTCCTATGTAAAAAAAAAAAATTGAATGAATGATTTCTCAGGTATTTTGTATTGAACCGTGAGTCATTTTGAGCATAATATTGAAAACATTAAATTCAGGCAATGAATGAAATAGAACGAGTAACTGTTATCGACTCATCAACGACGGTTCTAATTAATACCTGAACGATTGTTCTACTTACTTTATCGTCGTCCTTCTTCTCTTCTTTGGGTTTTTCAGGGGCTTCGACGAGAGACTTGTACACAGTGAAACCAAAATCTCTCATGAGCATTTCATTGAAAGCTTCGGCAAACAGAGATACTTCAAAAGAGTGTTCCTGAGACAAATGAAATTCGTGATCAAATCAAGCATAATAACCATTCCAAATAAGAGCACCAATAGTTCCCAAAAATATGTGATAGTTACCTTGGAATCGTCGATCCTGTAGCCAAGAAGTGAAGAGAGAGATGTGACAGTGCAGTCATACTTCCCGGATTTATGAACTCTATTTGGGTGAACTATTATGTGAGGATTTTCGGGAAGCCTGTAGCGTTTCTCAAGGTGAAGTTTATCCCTTTCGGACAATTCTTCCTTCTTTTTGTCCTTGTCTTTGTCCTTCTCTTCGTCCTAATGGGAACAAAGATGTGGCAAGTGAGTTTGATTTACAACACCAACTGATGAGTAATCAGACACCACCCAGTTCCTTCATTGGGCTGAATTGGTCGCCACAGCATTGTATGAAGAACCAGGAGGGAGAACTGACAGGAATGAGGACCTTGTCCGACCATGAATTAGTATCAAGTAAGCTGAGTAAATCCCCAATTTGTTAGGGGAAAACTTTTCAAACTCCACTGAGCTCAGCTCGCCTTCAGGAAGTACCACCTACAATCAATGTACCTAATGAAAATAATAACTAACCCTTTTGTTTACCTTCTTCTTGTCGTCGCTCTTTTCGTCTTTTCGAGAGGCACTCGAAGGTGTTGGGCTAACGGCACGCTGCTCTTTTTCTTTTTCCTTGGACTTATCTTTCTCCTCTTCTTTCTCAGTTTCTTCCAAAGCTGCGTTTGGATCGTCCTTCACATTTCCATTGGCTTCTTCCTCATCAGCTTCGGTCTTGATGGCTTTAGCCAGCCGAGCTACCAACTGAGACTTGAGACCTTTAGGTGACAGGTTTCTAGCTTCAAGCTCGTCCCTTAATTCGCTGACCTACCAACAGTACAGGAAGTGTTACTGACCACAAATTACTTATGATTCAAGGACACCCAGATAGATGACCCCCAGTTTCAGTTCCTATCTGGCTCTCGTAGAGGAGCGGTCAACGCTCCTGACCGTGAATTGATAATAAATCAGCATTCAACAAATCATTGGCTGGAGATCGATCCCCAGTGCAAGCTTAATAATTACTATAGATAATGGCGCCCAATAAAAAACTCGAGCCCTCCTGAGAAATTGACTGGCACTCCCAAGATTTGCAGAAATCGACAATTGAACGGAAAAGGACTAAAAATTTGCATATCTGCCCATGACAGCACATTCCCCTGACCTTCCTCAGAAAGTAACACCTGACAGGCAAAGGCCCCGAAAAGTAGTAATAGCCCAGTTTTCATTATTCTAGAAAGGCGCTTGTAGAAAAGGAAAGTTGACCGTGGACAATTTTGTTCCAATTGAGGCCTTTGAGAGGAGGGGGGAGGTAATAAGCATCAGTTACTAACCCGCTCTCGTAGTGCAGTTATCAGCACACCCGACTGATAAAATGGTCATTGCCTTTTTTATCAGCAATAAATGAATTCGTAGGCTCGAGATCGATCGTGCGAGAACCCTAATGTTTAAAACGAAATCAACAAACCTTCATTGATTTTGGATCTAACTGAGAATAATGAGTAGGATCCTTCTTCGGTAAGTCCAGAGAATTCTCCGCAGATTCTGCCATTTCTTCATCCTTAAATCGAACAAAATTGCCATAAGCACGATACGAATACGGAATTTAAATAGAAATAACTCATGATTAAATGGAAACTGCAGCGAAGTGATCTCCCAAATGACGGCATCCTCAGTTCTCGTTAGTAATGAGACAAACTTTTGTTAAACGAATAAAAAAAAAAAATAATTTATGATTTTTTCAGAGCTGGATGAAGCAAATTCCTTCGGTGCAAATCATCTTTGGATTGATGGCTGAAAGAAAATGTAAACTTGGCCAGGATGAGGCTTGTCAGCTACTTAAGGAAGTGGGTAGGAAGTTTGACAGGCAGATTGAGGTTAGGAAGGGGAGGAAGTTCTTAAAGAAAAGAAAGATAAATCATAGAAGAAAATGGGAAAGGTAATCGGTGCCTTAGATGTGTCCCCGTCTTTCTCGTCGGATTTTTCAGTAGCTTCGGTAGAAGGTTCAGGGGCCGATGGCGTGGGGTTGAGTCGCTTCTCGAGCGCCTTCTTGTAGTCGGCTGTGATGGTCTCCCAATCACCACGACTCGGAGATGCCGACCAAACGTCGGGAACAAACAACACGACGGTCTCTACTCGAGCTGGCACCACTTTGCCGTGATGATTACTCTCCGCCCGGTGGTAGTGGACCTCCAGAAACCGGAACCTGTCAACAAGTCAATTCTGCTCATTTCCCTTTAAAGAGATATCATATTTGTAGAGTTGGAGGGATTTTTAGGTACCTAACTCGACACTTTTCTAGATTATTTAATCGTTCTACGAACAATGCCACACCAACCACTCCAGTTCACAACATCAAATCCATTCTTTCCTCCAAACCGCCACGCTTTCTCATAATATTGGGTAGGTATCTGAAAAATGAAAAAGTGAGACAATCGCCCATGGCAATCAATAAGAAGCAGCATGAAGAGTAGGTAGCCAATTTTGTCTTTGGTATGGTTCGTCCATCAGCCCCATTTATCTGCTGAAGAAATATCAAAAACACGAGTCTCGTGAAATTGGAGAAAAATCTTCAAATTTCCTCTGGATTTCGATGAATCGGGCGCATCTTAACTCAAACAGGTTTTGAGCACGTCGCAAATGGATCGCAAAATTCATTGTTTAGTGAATAGCGCTCAAATGAATTTAGAGCCTCCCAAATAAGTAGTGTCTCCAAACTTAAGGTGGAATTGGTTAGTTGGTATAGATTAGTTCACAGAAGAATCATTCAATGGAGCTGAAGATATTCGGAATAGATGAAATAAAAATCAGAACATATTCATCTCCAGAAGTCTCAGCAAATCGGAATGAAGAGACAGACAGATTTGGAGGTTCCAGTTGTTAATATGTGTGTACTATGCGTCAGCTGGAGAAATTCAGTGGAGGGCGTAAAGTATGGGGACAAATTTATAATTAGCAACAATGCATTTATTTTCCAAGAAGTGTGGGAAAAGGATGGAGAGAGAAAATTTAGGAACCTGGAATATTATTTAGAAAAATTAGTAAGAATGTAGTTTAAAATCCCTTCATCAACGAATGTTTGTCTAAAGTCGGGTACACACTAATACGAGGCATCACCGAGGCGCGGCTTGCGTACAGGTGAAGACGGGAGAGCAACGTGAGCAAAACCTGCCTCAGCCCGGCCCGAGGCGTGCAGCGAGCGCCGATCCATCCCCGATGGATCGGGGGCCGAACGTGCGGCGAGCGGGCGCGTTCTATGGAAAAAGGAATATAAATCGTGCATTGCCTCGTGCGTCGTCTCGAAACCAAAAATTCGAACGCAAGAGGCAAACGTTTTGCCGCGCCTCACCCCAGAATGCCTCGTGCGTTGCCTCGTTCTAGTGTGTACCCGGCTTCAGTTGTCTAAAACTCCATCTATTAAACTGCACGTAGAACGCGGCTCTCATGTTGAGGGACATTCTCTTCCAGAAGTAAAATGGTTTACGCTAATCATTTTCGAGTATGAAAAAAAGTTCTCCAACTCAACATAGTCCGGCAGATCTTTGTCCAATCATAACGCAATGTCCAACGTGGACGGTGAATTGAAAGGCGCGAACGAACGAACGGCACGAATAGAGCGAATTTCATCTTGACGCGGGCTGCTATACAACGAGGACAAACAGAAAACGGAAGTTGAGCGAAATCCGTGGTTTAGTTGTTTATATGTCGGCCTGAACTGAACCCTTTCTGATTGTTCGCGAACAGTTTCCCGAAAAGACCGATTTCGATAAGAAATGTGATGGGTCGTTTTTGCTTTGAAACAGTAGTCCAGCTATCTTGTATTATTTATATCAAATGAGAAGAGCAGAGATGAGGAGAAGTGTGAGCGAAATATATAGAGCTAGAGATATTCCACGGACCAGGCCTTTTTTGAACCTCACTTATAATATTACTAGAGGCCTGTTGGGGCTTGGAAAAACCCAATCTAGTGATTAGAAGTACCCACCTAAGAGGCTCCTGTACCTCTGTTGCTGTACTATATTTCTAGGTCTTTAGGTTCTGGTACAGGACGTTGGTGTTCCTCTTACGCGTAGGTAGGTACCTCACAGAGAGCCTTCCGATGTAACGTGTCCTCCACCTTGATTTGCTGAACCGTTTTAAACACGCTTCCTCTCTTAGCCGGTCATCCACTCATTTACTTGGCCAAAGCGAACAATGTGGTAATTAAGAATGGATTCTGGAGAATGTTGACCAACGTATGTTTTCATTTCGTCTCCTGGCTAGACATTTATGTACCTCACTGCGATACCAGCTCCACGCACAGCGATAGCAACTGCAATGGTGAAAACAACGCTCGTCGTTAAGTAGCGCCCGGAACACGACCAAGAAAGGCGTTGAGATGAACGGGGACAATTTTTCGAGAATGCTCGCGTCGAGCTGGTTCGAATGAGCCATCTAACGCTAAAATCTGACCAAGGAGTGCTTCTAAATTCTGCCTGACACTACGAAATTATATATAAAAAAAAGAAAAAGATTAGTTCCATTTTAGTGGAAAATAACAGGAGATAAACACAAGTTGCTAACGAGTTGCCAAGCTAATCACGCGAACGGGGCTGCGAAAATAAAACTTTTTGAAAATCAAACCTCGCCGAACGTTACGAGCAGGCAGCGGGTGCGCGCGGAACGTCGAGGTTGGACGCTCCCAACGGTTTAATTATTTGAAATCAAAACCGCTCGTTGGCGCCGTTCGTACGTTCGCGCCGCTAGCACTCGCCGTCCACGTTGGACACAGCGTAAGAAGCACACCCCCTTCCAGTTAAAGGAAGTAAAGGTGATCTCCCACTCAGACGTCCAAGACTGGACGAAGAAGTGCAGGGTGCTCCTTGAAAACTGTCCCTTGGGAAAGGTATTTACGCACACCATTTTACCTACAAGATTCAATGCCTTAGACCAGTGGTAATAGATGTTTTGGACACATATTGTTACAGTACGTGCACTGAGGAGTTACATAAATGCAGGCCATTCGTTAAGACCGAATGCTAACAGCTCAAGCCCTACAAATAATGAGAGAAGGAACGAAATTCCATTGGAATAAGCCACAGTAATGTTCAGCCACTCTTTTCAAACTCGAAGTGGTTGAAATTGTTATTTCAATAATTCCTAAGCGAAATTTCATATCAAAGTGAGAGGATCTTCAAATCAAAGTGAGAGGATGTTACTTCAATGTGAGAGCAGCCAGAACCTAAACAATAATTACTATTGGCGCAGTTAACATACGGTAGGTCACTCAACAATTAATTATGGGTACTTACCAATAAACAAGGGGGATCCAAAAAATAAAATTAAAAGTACCACAAAAAATATCAAAAAAGTTGTGCAAGTGGAAAATAGGTATTGCGAACGCCAGAATTCCAGTCTATTCACTTACCATTGAGTGCAAGAGGAAAGATCAATTCCAGTAAGAGCTTTACAAGTCCTAATAGCAGTTTTTACAAGGACTCCTGGGTCACGTTCTGGATTTTCTCCATCTAAAGAAGGGCTCCAAGGGCCGCCGATCGCCATTGCTTCCTTGCCGCGGGTTCCAACAAGGAAATGCACGAGGCGCGAGATGTGTGTGACGCTTCCAGCACTGCTACTGACAGATTCGTCATCGGAAATTGATCCTTCGCGGTCATCTTTGTAGGTTATGCCAGTTTTCAAGAGCATCTCTTCCAGTCCTGGACTGCTCAACAACATGACCTGAAATCAAGAAAAGTATACTTTATTAAATCATATTTAAAGATTTTTATTTTTATTTTTTAATGAACAGTAGAGTTGTGTAGGCATTTAAATAGATCAAGTGCCTGATAAACAAAGAATGAGATGCACGTAATGATCATTTTTAACCTTTACCTTAGCAACATAGATGTAATCCATATCTGCAGGTTCAAGAATAGCATCATTCGGATAGGGAGAATCAACGTCCCTGTGCATCACATGAAAATTACAGGGGAAATTGAGAGATAAAGGCGATCGGATGGGAAAAGATTCCACCCATTTGGTTTTGCTCAAGAAAAAATCGGATGGGACGTAGAGATTGGGATATCGCTTAGTCAGATGCATCAAATCGGCTTCAGGGCTGTAAATGAACAGAAAAAAATTAATACTAAAAAGGGTTAAATAATTATTATAAAATCACAATTGCGATCTTGCATGTCACGCCAGTGAGGATAGCTACGATTTGTATTCCAAACCTTGAAAGGCGGCCTTTTGGAACGACAATAGTGTAGCGTGGAGGAGGACGGCGAGGTGCCTGGCGAGACCGTCTCACAGGAGATTTGCTCTTCTTCTTGGCTGGAGGTGACCTCTGTCGGTCCCTGTCTCTTTCACGGTCCAAGCTCCGATCCCTAGAAAATAGAAGACGTTATGAAATACTCAACTAGTCCAGAGATCACCCG
>JAEMON010000007.1:18133593-18143999 GCA_030264115.1 Lygus lineolaris | reverse complement strand
TTTCAGAATTTTTTTTTGGATTGATGATAATTCCCCATTTGACTTCTTGGTGCCCTCCGAAAATTCTGGCCAACGAACTCAGCCTTTCTTTTGTTATTATTGAAATTTTGAAAGTTTTTTGGATTTCTTAGATAGATTCCATGGTCAGATATCGTCTGAAGTGACACACATGTATACATAATGGAAAAGTTATGATTTTTTAGGAATCATTTTAGAATGATCTGAAACGGATTCCCATGGAGAAAACGTTCAAAAATGCGCATTACTAAAATTCTGAAGCCATTGCAATAGCTTCATTTTCTTCGAAAATTCGCAAAAACGGTGTCCGCCAATTCATTTATTTATTATTACAATCGTAGTTATGTTGGTTCAACTATGAATCACATTTCACTAATTGTTAGTCGAGTGACTGAGGAGTCTTTGTTGTTGTAAAAGTGAAACAATCTCATTATTTTTCAAAGTTTTTCCAATCTCGAGATTCACTTTCCCGAAAAAACTGAACGGGATTAGGGATCGCAATCAATATGACGTTATAACTTTCGAAGAAGTACTCACAGTATTTCCGATGTTTCTGAGACCACTGAGCCCATAGTTGTTCGTTGCTGACGGTGGCTCTTTTTTCAATGAGGGTGCACTTGTATTCCTTAGATGACGAGGGGATGTGTTCCCCTAAAGAATCGAACAAAAAAGTCCATTACTATGTGGAAAAAAATTAAATAAAAAAGGTGTAGTTGTTGCAAGACCCCACTTGAGTGAATTTATTACGTGATAATTTATTAAAATATCAGAGATTATAATTTTATCGACAAACAACAGCTGCTATCTCAACACTTCACCAAAATCGTTAAATAAAATAATCTTTAAACGCAGGCTAGATAATGTTCACGTGAAGAAGCTCATTTATTAATGAAGAAGATGTATCGCGTTTTACTAAAAATTACTCGTTTTTACAATGAATTATTTTCAAATTAGAATTAAAAATGCACGGCACATGATCAATATGACCATGCCATTGTAGGTATACCAAAGGCTAATACGAGGAAGGGATTAATACTAACATTTTATTGAATTTCGAGGTATATTTTTCTTAACTAAAACTAAAAGTTATGGAAGATTCTCCACATAGTTTATTCAAGCAAGGAAATAATGTGCTAGAAAAAAAATTGAGTAATGACTTATTAGATAATGTTTTAGGGAATCACCATGAAAAATAAATTGCAAGATAGTTTTTGATTAGAAACAAGGTTTTCATTGGCCCTCATAATAAAATCGAAGTGCCAAACAGTAGCAGTCATAAACAAAGTAATAACAACTTAATGAAAAAAAGTTATCATCAGGCATTATAAATAACAGTTGAATCACTCACTTCAGAAATGGAAGCATTTAAGAATTGACTAATGTTGTATAGCTAGGACCTTGTATTTTCTGAACCATAATCCAAAATTATTGTACCTAGCGAAAAACTGGGGTGTTCAATAATTGTAGGTAGATGTAAGTTGAGTACAACAAAGACTAAATAGGAGTACACAATTGGTTCGCACAACTTTTTGAAATGGTACACGATGGTAAAATTGTACCTAGCGCACTAGTTGATGTACTTGAATAATCATTCAAACAAGCCGATTTCGGCAAGTAGAACATTATCAACAACAAATTCAAGACTCCAAGAAACGTCCAAGAATATAAATTTAAAATTAAAGAAATCCAAAAAATTGTTTACAAATATAAAAGTGATATTTATAGTATATTTTACAGAAGCAATGACTTGCCCCAAAAACCTATTTTAAAAAAGTTTAAAAAGAAAAAGCCATTTTTGAATTTTATGAACGGCCTATTTTTCATGCTCCAAAAATTGCTGGCCAAAGAACTCATCCATCCTTTGAAATTGTTAATAATGGCCAATGGGACATTGTTGTTGTTTGTTGTTAGACCATTCTATGGTCATACACCCACCGTCAGGAGTGACTCATACGAAAGTTTCAAACTTCAGGATTGTATTCAGTACCTACCTGTACTCTAAATGGATTTCTGAAGAATACTTTCAAACATATGCCTCAAAATGTTTGAAATCTCAGCTCAACTTTCCGTTTTTTCTCTAAAATGTGATAAATTGAAAATAAGCTCTACACAAGCAAGTTCAGCTATGAAACTGTCATTTGAAAATGAAATGATTTAACACGTTTGGTAATACAGGGAAGTATCACCAAGAAATGAGTTCTCACCAATATTCGGAATCATACCCACATCAAAATCCGGCAAGTCGGCAAACTGGTGGTAGGAGAGCAGTTGTATCATAATTACCGCCCGTGTAAACACTATGACGGAGTATCATGTGACGATCAAATCACGACTGAACTCGCGAATAGGCGAGGCAGGGAAGGGTAACCTTGTCCGCAGACCAGAGTCCCCCACTTTACCTCTCCATCATTTTTCCGCCTTCATTCCCATCTTCCTCGTCTTCCCACCACTCCTCACCCACCAGATTCGCTTCCTTTCCAACCTTTGTTTGATCGGACGAGACTCTCGAATCTTAATTGTGGGAACTTCGCTTGAAACTTTGGAAAAACACTGTAGCGTAGGTGTTTCAGAACACATTTCAGGTGAACAATTCAATGTAGACAACGCAAAAATAAGAGTAGGGGTCTCCAATTCACGTGGGACGTTCGTGAGGTCGATAACCAGTGGCATGAAGCCACGAGTTGAACCCAGAAACCATAGACTCTCAATGTTTGGATACTGTCAATCCAGATTATTGGGGGAAAATAGTAGGTACATAAGTACGAAGAACGGAGACAGAAGAATACGGAACATGGTTTTCCATTGGGGACTGATAAACTCGTCTCATTAAATAAGGGAACTTGTATGGGTAGTAATTAGCGAATTTTCGAAGAAAATGAAGCTATTGCAATGGCTTCAAAATTTAAATAATGCAAATCTTTGAAATTTTTTTTAAATGGAAATCCGTTCCAGACCATTCTAAAACGATTCCTAAAATTTAACACTTTTTTATATGTATATATATATTTATATATATGTGTCACTCCAGACGATATCTGCCCGAGGAATCGAGATAAAAAATCCAAAAAATTTTTAAAATGTCAATAATATCAAAAGTAAGGATGAGTTCGTTAGCCAGAATTTTTGGAGTACTTCAAGAGGTCAAATTTTGAAAATTTAGTTTCAAAAAACGGGTTTTTGGTGTAAATTTCCATTTTAAACATAGGAACATATATGCTATATTCGGAATCAGCGTGAAATTTCCTATAAGAATCACTCACCAAATCGGTTAAAATCATTCTTTGAAAATTCGCTCATCAACTCATGCTGCATGAATGGGACTTTTTTTGCATTTTGAACCTCAGCATCTGATTCAGCGCCCTTCAAACCCACCTGGTGCCAATTTTTCAGCTTGAAATTACAGCAGGTTTGCCCAGAAAACGGGTTGAAATGACATTTAGGTTCCGCAAAAGGGGGGTCCGCCCAGGCAGGCGGGGGTTCGGTGACTTAATCGTCGGATAGCGCCTTTTTGGAAAGCCCTCATTAAGATCTTTCAAATTACGAAAAAAAATATAAATAATAACCACGCAAGTTCCCCATTCTAAGACAAGAGCGCCTACAGTGCCTACAGTTAGGACAAAATCTTGATTACGATGGTTCTCCTGACACTCAAATCGGTTGTAATTACGAGAAACAGAGCAAATCGGCGCAACATTTATGAGAAGATTTGCAACGCTTTGGGGGAATCGATTTCCAGCAAGCTAAGAATAAGCAGAATATTTAACCATATTCCATGCCAAGAGGCCAGCAAAAGGTTACTACGGTAGAGCTTTCCAAACATATTCCTGCATCACACTGAGCTATAGGTAATTTACCTACCTCACGTAATTTGTTTAAATTGAAAATAGAGATACCAATATTTCACTTATTGTGTTTTGAAGTGGAACAATACCCTGTACAGGCTCAAAGCACCCACTATCGGTGTCGACATTCAACAGTGGGTCCATCTAACTTTCTGACCTATCTCAGTGTTCTCATTTTATTTGAGCACGAAGATAAACGAAATCCATCTCCACGAGCTTAGATTCAGATACCAACTCTGAAAATGGAGTAACTTATCTTGAAAACTGTGCAACATTCCAAATTTTCTGAAAATTGCCCAAATAAACTAGCGCAGAAAAATGAAAGAGCATTCGGAGAGTTGTGATTAAAAAGTAGACTATGCGAAGCCAGGTAAAAATGGGAGAATGAAGTCAGTCAAAAAGAATGTTGATTATTCACGGATTGGAACCATGTGAAAATTGTTGGTATGTCGATCTAGACTCCAATGTTATCAATAATTTATTCCTAAGAAACATGTTCCTATGTTCATTGCTTCCATGAAGTTCCCATTTAGTCACATGACTAAACTTCCCAACATTCTAATCAAGTTGTTGAATACTTCACCTCTTCAAAGATTGCATTCTGTATCAAAAATTATACTTCCGTCAACCGATTGAGCATGAGCTTAATTGACGGTTTATCCAGACAAGGAACACGAATGACGATCTATCTTCGGAGCTCTTTGAGCGCACATAAGTACCTAATAAATATCCTTAGGCAAATCGGTCATTAATAAGCAAGAAGCTGCTCGTGTGGACTAAACGAGACGAATTTATGTTAATCTCTTTATTAACATAAATTCGTCCCGTTTAATCCACACGAGCAGCCACGTCGTACTTTCTGTTGTGTTTGTCAATGATCAGCTTTCCGTAATTAGGAATCCTTTAGAACATTACACATTCAATCCATTTTTTTACAATCCTCCGGTGCATTCAATATTCACTGTTTTATCGGTGCAGACCGATCGTGATCAGTTATGCGGATCACGCCTTGCATCGACTAGTGACCGGTTTGGAATGTTTCAGCTAGAGAATTTTATCATTCGCAGTAATAATTTCTAACCATTCCAACTATGTATCAATCAACTAGCTCTCCTTGTATAGAGGTAAGTAAACGACCAATAATTGGAAAGCTTAATAATGCCATGACTGTCAAATGTCTTTGCAATTCTCTGAACGAATTCTTCATAAAAACAATATTGGCAGTAGAATTTTCCTAACGGGCATCCAACCGTTTCTAATTTGTATTGTTTTTTTGATGACTTCCGAAGAATTATGGGGACTCATTATTTTGCAGGGGAGCACTTCAGTAATCAGACTCAGAAGGAATTACACAAGAAATAACAAGAACTCAGCATTCAATAAAAGGATATTTCGATTTTAAAACAAAAAACAAAGAACAGATGGGTTCCAAGGCCAGACATTCTAGTTCCTAGATGGATTCTCATATTTCAAGAATAGCTAAGGATTTTTAAATACCTAGAATACGTGAGAACTAGTTCACAATTGTATTATGGATATAAACGAGAATAAACCCTACGCTAGAATGTCTAGAATTTGCTGCTACGCTTGAATATGGTGATGTGTAAACTTGAATCTTCCTCTACATAGCCAACTAGAAATAATATAAAAGAAAAGACAATAGAACAAAGGTAGCTCATTGTTCTTAGAAATCGACCTAGACCATTCTTTTTTCGATACCTACGATCAAGGAAATTTCGTAGTCCTGAAAATGTGGTGAATAAGATCAAGGAGTAGCAGAATTTTGCATAGACAAACGTACCATTTCAAAAAGATATGGCGCGAATTGGACAAGTTTTGACGAGGAGCGAAATTTGACATCCCTTAATCAAAACGTTCCCAATCCAACATTCAAGTAAATCGAGTGTGATAAGGATAATACGATAATAATTACAAATTAATAATAGTGTAGGTGTTTAGTCATAACATTCATCCACCATATTCCATAAATGGCTTACCAGGGCCACTCAAACACCGTTTAAGAACATTCAGTGGTCAAAACAACACATCGAGTAGTCATGGGCCAAAACCACCATGCGTTTCTGAGTGATGGAATATTGATGATCCCTCTGTCAGTTCAAAGTGAATGTAAGATACTTCAATACTCACGTATACCCTAGTGTCACGAAACAGATCCATAGTCACAGAATGTGTGTCAACATCTAGATTGTTAGGTATGCAAAGAATAAATCTTGTTTATCAAAAATTGCAAACTATAAGGACTATAAAAGCGAGGACAAAAAAAAAATTTCAGAAATAAAGTGGAAATGTATACAAATTTACCTTCTAGTTGAATGTAAGAATAAACGAATTAGACGAAAGAAAGCTTTTACCAAATGTGCTTTGCGCAGTTGGCGATTTTGTTAGGTAAATGTAGTGGAATTAAGCCAATAATGTGGAGTGTAAATTGTAAAATGTAGAGAGAGTAAAGTTAAATGTTAGAAGTTGCCATGCAAATGTATTACAATGGGGGTGCAAAGGGAACAGACGGTGAAGGTGCAGGAAATCAAAAAATAGGGTTAGAAAAGGGGGAGCAAAAAGTGAACAGAATAATTCAAAATAGAAGCAGAAAATTCGAAATCTAACACTATACTTGGGAAATGACGAAGTAACAGGCGCGGTTTGATGAGCCACGATCGTGTGATAAGGGTGATAGAATGGAACAGACTCTTTGGAACTATGATTGCCGTATTTGTACTTGAAGTAGAGGAGCAAATGATAGCTTAAATAAAAAACGAAGGAGTTCAATACGAGACCGAAAACGATAAACGACCACATGGCCATCACCACCAGTACTTGTCAACATGAACAAAACGCACTAAAGGGTTTGTCGAACAGTGATCTCAAAACTCTTGGAAATCAGGTTAACGAACTTGTGGGGTTTTCCCACATCATCAGGAATTTTTTGTGGGGGGGAAAAATATTCTATCGTTTTATGGAAGAAAAGTTCGTCATAGTTTGCTCCACATATAGCGAATCTCAGACTGGTTTATTTATAAACGAGTCGTGGGTGATGGAAACCTGCCAAACAACTGCGGGAGGGGATGTTTCTTCGAGGGGGGAGAATACTAATCGGCTTAGAAGCGGCACAAAGACGAAATATGGGGTTTTGTGACAAGAAAATGTTATGAGTCTTATAAAATTTGCTCCGATTCCGAACGTAGGCCCCCGATGTTCCTTTACCTACGAACTTAAATCACTCGCCATTAAGTTGAAGAAATCCCCCCATAAACCCCATTCCAATAAAAATAACCCGGAGTTAATGGAAACGTTGTCTACTTCCACGAAAATAATGGGCTACAAAATCGATTTGGACGGTTAGGTCAACATCAGTAACAAAGAAAAAGTTCCGGAAGTTCTTGATTGTTACTGAAGATAACCTAACCGTCGAAATTGGTTCAAGTTTTCAACTCATTATTTTCGAGGATATAGACAACGTTTTTATCAACTCTGGTTTCTAATTATTCCTATAATATAGGAATACCTACCTAAAATAACGAGTAGTTTTCTAACAGATTTCCCATTAGAAAACATGATATTTAATGATATTCAACTCCTTTTTTTCCTTTAAATCCTACTACAACGATATAACAATATTTAGTGCCATTTTTAAGCTGTACCTACCTAAATTATCAGGTTTTCAATTACCTGCCAAAAATAGCGTGGAATCAAGAATATTCAGTCATCTAGCAGTGGTGGTTTCAAATCTTCAATTTCTTTAGATGAATTTTTATTAAAAAAACAACTTTTGAATTTTTTCTCACATTTAGAGGAAAATAATAATTAGAAATCTAGTTCCAATGCTGTATTTTTCTAATAACTACACGATGATTCATTGTACATTTAGCCAGGAAACTCAAAGTCTGCATAAGCAGGTGCAGGGTGCAAAATGCGAGCTCGGGGTGGTGATGTCATAAAAAAAAAATCCTCAGATTTAGAGGAAAATAATAATCATATATCTAGTGCCAAGTAGGTATTTTTCTCATAAATTCATTATGATAAACTGTACGTTTAAAAGTTTCATTCATGCAGCATGAGTTGATGAGCGAATTTTCAAAGAAAGAATCATTTTAACCGATTTGGGGGGCGATTCACATAGGAAATTTCACGTTGATTCCGAATATACCATATATGTTCCAATGTTTAAGATGTCAATTTACACAAAAAACCTCTTTTGAATTTTGGAATTAAAATTTGAACTCTTGGAGTACTCCCGAAATTCTGGCCAACGAACTTCACCTTTCTTTCGATACTAGTGACATTTTGAAATTTTTTCAGATTTTTAGCTCGATTCCTAGGTCAGATATCGTCTGGAATTTTATATATATAAT
The DNA here is from genome assembly GCA_030264115.1 of Lygus lineolaris. Taxonomy (NCBI): domain Eukaryota; kingdom Metazoa; phylum Arthropoda; class Insecta; order Hemiptera; family Miridae; genus Lygus; species Lygus lineolaris. Next base: position 18,135,769 of record JAEMON010000007.1, on the reverse strand, counting down.
ATACAACTCCACGAAATATATTAGGTTAGATTTCAGGAATCGTTTTAGAAAGGTCTGCAGCGGATTTCCATGAAGAAAAATTTCAAAAATTTGCATAATTTAAATTTTGAAGTCATTGCAATAGCTTCATTTTCTTCGAAAATTCGCTAAAAGTGAAATGATAATCATCCGATATTTAAAGAATCGCATGCATATTTAAGGGCCGGAAAAAGGAGAATCACTATTTGTTGGCGGGGATCTCTACTTGAAGGGTGAGTTGGAAGCTCAGTGAAGGGTCTTGAGGAGGCCACAAAAACAAAGAGAACCAGCTCGCACACACCAGGAAACCGAGCGGACATTGAAAGTTTCCTGGCGTCCTTCCGCACAGCTGAGCTGGTTACGCGGGCTTATCGAACTCTAAAAGCTCAACACAATGGGTGCGAACTTGGTTCGTCCTTCGGTTACACCGACCATCCGAATACGCAACATTCCATTAATATTAGGCTCCTATTGCCTACACAATAACGTAAGAGCAACGTCGCAATAGTTGTTTAAGAAAAAAAAACAAAAAAAAACAAACAAAAACTAGGAGAAACCGGTTTTATTCTGCAGGATTTACAGTTATAGAAGAAACATACGCGTTCAAGGAACGAACTATTTTCAAGGGTAGCCCTAAAACTGCAGGTTTCGAATGCTAGTCCACAACTCTTCTTTGTACAGACTTCAGAAAGGAAAGAAAGTCTCTTGATTTAGTTTGAACAAGGACGACTTTTTTCCCTCAAATTTTGAAGGTCGATCTTTGGACTTCTAAGCATATTTTTGAGGCGCGGAAAGATTCTTAGAGCTTTCTACATAAGATATGAGCGGATTTTCTAAAAAAAAAAATATTAAGCAATTGCAATGGGTCAAACTTCTTTTTTTATGTTCGTTTGCTCCAAAAATGTGCTAAAATGGACTTGCGATGCTATGTTGAGGTTTTTTCGAATACAACCAAAAAAAGCACCAATAAAATGTCATTCTATGAGTCTACTTCTGTGTAAAACTCCGTCAGTCTAGGGGAAAAGAACGTTTTAAAGGAGCCAGTATCTACCTACTGGGGGAAAATCACTGGAACCTAACAAAATACCAATGGTAATGTAATAGTTTTATAAATTGTATAACCTAAATATAAAGTTTAATAATATATTTTAATGAACACACTACTTGAACGATTTTCTATTAATTTTCAAAATGAAAATATCCTACATACAGTATCAAATGAGGTTCTCCACAAATTAAGTTTTGCAAACCCTCCCATTCCCCCTTGCCACTCCACTTCTCTGACTGGTCTAATTGTTTTCCCAAGACCTTCAGTCAGTTATTGACATAGCCAGGTATGCATGATAAGTATTCAATTTAAGAGAAGAGCAATGTGACAAACAAACGGGTACAAGTGTAATTAGTGTATAAGGGTTTAATTTTAAAAAATGAATGGGTAAAACGTACCTAGACTTATCATTCTCAAATAGGGATAATAATGTTTGACATTTTATGAAAGCTACCTATTAGCTGAAATGTATTATAATGACCGTCAAAAAAGATACCTATATTGTCTAAAAAGACTAGTTCGAATGCATTAAATTCGAAATTTTGCTGGTTAGTACCTACCTTTCACCTTACTGGTCCAGTATCGGTATTTCAATAAATTCAGGAATTCGATGGATTCCACAAAAACCTCAACAAAGAAACCATAATTCCGATATTAGAAGACGCTTCAGTCCATTAATTCCAAGAACTACCACGGAATAAACTTTTTCCCTCCAATAGCGAAGTAGGTTACCTCGATAATAATTCACAAACATCTTGAAAAAAATAGCTTCATTTCAGACCCTTTAAGGACTTCCGAGAAATTTCTAGGAATAGGAATGAAATATATAGGAATTAGGTTTGTTCGAGCCATGAATAAAATAAAAAACAATAACAATGGAACAAATAAAATCAATAAAATTATTATATCAAAAGACAAAAATGACAGAATTGCATTACTATTAATGAAAAAACTATTTCGCGCTAGAGGTAGTGCTCTTTTCTGTGAACATTCAAGAGAATTTGTCAAGCAACGACGTGATACAACTGTCAAGTAATGCCAGTTAAAAGCATGCACTGTGCGTAGCATTTCCAATGTTTGAAGGATGCGTATGTAAAATACCTATTAAAT
>JAEMON010000007.1:18061745-18084429 GCA_030264115.1 Lygus lineolaris | reverse complement strand
TACCTACTCATTGTCGCCAAGAGAAGATGATTGTGAACCTCGTGGGAGGAGGGTATTTGATGTCAATAGGATCTTCGTAGATGGGCTTTTCTATACAGAAAATAATAAACCGTTGTGTAATAATTTGCAGCGTTTTTTTAATGGTAGGGCCTACCAAATCTATGCCGCGCGAAGCCGTCCTCTGGAGTAAGCAAATACAGGGTAAGCGATGAGAACTGCAAGTTTATATTGCTTCCGAGTCTGCAGAGCAGCGGAAGCTTTGTTTTCACTTTCAAAATGAAAAAAACTTTTGTACTCCAAAATCAAAATGTCCACTCGCATTTTGCGTTTCAGGGCCTCCTGAACAAATTTGGTTCCGTGTCTGTCTGTCCGTCTGTCTGTAAACATTTCCTTGCCACAGCCATAACTTCCACAATTTTGATCCGATTTCAATCAAATTTTCAGGGTTTGTGCGGGCTAGCCCCGTGATAGTCCCCTATGAATTTCATCGTCATCGGACTATGGGTAGCGTGAGCGCATGCGAAAACGTGAATCTCCTGAGACCCCTATATCTCAGTTCCTGATTGACCTATTTCGCTCAAATTTGTAGGATAGTTGATTGCTGACTCTACAATCATCTATTAATTTCGTAATTGGATCAGTAATAGCTACTGCGCAAGCGCAAACTTGAAATTTGTTGCTATAGACGTAGCTACGGGACAACTAGACCTATTTCAACGAAATTTTCAGAGATTAATCGAATTAGACTCTAAAGAGTCCCCTGTGAATCGCATCGCCATCAGACCACAGACAGCGTTTGCGCATGCGTTAACCTGAATTTCCTGAAACTACGATTTCTCAGTTCGTAATGGACCGATTTCGCTCAAATTCGGTGTGTAGTGGAGGGCTAACATTACCTTCTAATTGCGACACGATTTTATCAATAATAAGTACTGCGCATGCGCAATTTTGAAATGTGTTTCATGGACATAACTCTGGAACTACTCGAATAATTGAGGTGAAATTTTTAGAGATTGTACTGGGTAGCCCCTAGATTGCCCCTGTATTGGATAGCCATCGGACCACTTGTAGCGTGTGCGCATGCGCAAACGTTAATTTCCTGAAACTACGATATCTCAGTTCAATGGAACTATTTCGCTCAAACTCGGAGGGTAGTTAGGTGCTGACCCAAGACCCATGAATTTCATCACGGTTGGATCAGTAATATCCACTGCGTAAGCGCAAACTTTGAGAAACGCGGTTTTTTCCAGCTAATTTTAGCCGTTGCGTGAGGTTAAATGGCGGGCTTAAATATTTTTTGCCCCCGTCCGTAGTATTGCCCAAAAATAAAGATATTTTAATTTTTGGTTGCCCTGCATTCTATCGTCACGGGCAGGGGAACCGGTCATTTCTTCTTATTCTTTATGTGCCTTATCCGGCTAACCGGACGTTGGCAATCACCTAGGTTGGCAACCGGTCATTTCTAGGTATATAAAAATTTAATCGTGACATACTGTGAAAGACACGAGGAAGCTTCTGTGCCATGTCCTTGGCAGTGTATTTCCAACTGGGGAGATACGCAAAATATCCCGGATTTTAAGGGCGAAATCTCGTATACCCATACGTGGCCAATGTGCGGAAATTCAATCACGAGGCGGATAACCCGAAGATGGGTTTTAACCGCCTTATTGAGACTAAGGGCGAATATGACCAAGTGATTGCCTCTTAATCACGTCCACCGCCTTAAAACTCGGGATGAGTAATTAATTCCCACTTGATCGATAAAACTTCATTAAGGAAAATCAACCCTGCCCAATTCAATGATTCGGCCGATAACTTATTTTCATCAGGCGAGGTGCCAAAGTGCCACTGATGGCTTTTCTGTTCAATAACATTAATTCTTACACTTTTCACGACACAGAAAATTATTACACAACGGTTTATTTTCCCGTATAATAGACCATCCATCTGCAAAGATCTCATTGTTAATACATTCGACGTCCGCTTTATTACTGTAGTTTCCGTAATTATATCACGAGGGTCACTATTAATATTTCTTTTGTACAATGAGTAGGTAACCTACCTGTAATTATTAATATCCGAGAGTTGTTGGTTCTTCATAACGTAAATCAGGAACTAAGGAAGCTTAAAAAAGTAAACAAGAAACTCGATTCGGTGGATACAAAAAATCCAATTGATTAGTGCTGATCTTTGAATGGCGATTTGGCCTTCTCAGAAAGATTGGCGATACACACTCGTGTTACTGCCCTTTTTCGTTCAACCCTTAAGTCATTGTTGTGAGCAAACAGTTGCTCCTACAGTGCTCCGCGAAGTCTCATTCGACGCAAAAAAATTCTGATAAAAACAAGAATCGATAGAAAAACTATACCATCCTATTCGAAGTTTTCGAGCTAGGGCTTTTTGAAAATGGCATACTCTAGTTTCTACTACTGAGAGAACGCTGACGGTTACCCCTAGCTTCGGGTCACAACTGGACCCCGATTCGGGCCTCTACGAAATTTCATTACTTTTGGTCCATAGTAATTAAGAAAAATGCCGCAGCGTACGGCGGACGGACGGATTCGTTTCATTCGATTTTTGAATTCTTGAAAAATCGAAACAACAACTGGTCCACTAGAGCAGTGGTCCGAATCGGACGCAGAATTCACTTTTCTACGATGTTTTTTGAGTTTTAGGTAAGTATCTGCTTTTGGAGTGGACACATAAAGCACTGAAAAAAGCTGGAAAAACGGGGATTATCCTCAATGACCTCCGAATTTGAGCGAAATCGAAAAATGTGGTAGCGAAAAATTGACGTATGGTGGATTTTACATTTACGCATGCGATGAGGTTAGTATTGATACTAACTTTTCTGACTCCAACTTTTTTTATGATTTCAGTACCGAGCGAAAGGTAGCACACCATCTATATTTTAATCGACGGCATACACATAAGTAGCATACACATTCAAATCGATTCGGCTGAAAAAAAGCAGCTTAATTTATATTCATTCACACATTTTCAGAGGTAGTTGTAGTAATCAGGTCAAGTGAGGTCGTCAAAGTACAGGGACGACTGAGAATAGCAAACTACGTTTTGACAAATAATGTAGACGTACATGAAAATGGTTCATTCGTAATGCCAAAAGTTCGTGGCATGTTATAATTCGATTAAGGATCGCTAAGTTGATTCAAAACGGTCGTTCCCAAGCCCACTTTTCTCTCGGAGTGGGAAATAAAATATCGCTCTATTTGGAAAAGGAAAGGACTTGATTGATGGGCTTTTGGCATGGTGGACAAAAAAGAAGTGGAGTGTTATTGTTGTAATCCATTTTCAAAATGATATCTATCCTTCATACTCGAAAATGCCCAACTCAAATCAAATATTGGCTTTCGCCCCCACAAGTCATCTGAACGGGGCGTATGTTTGCATGGCCTCGGAAAATAAATTTAACGCCATGGGCAAACCTGTAGCGGAAGAGAACTGAAGGATGGCTTCTACCATGTACTGATATGCCCCCCAACTTCTCTGTATGATACACACGTTTTTTGAAGGGTTTGCATGTTTTTACAAGAGAAACCCAATTTTCATATTAAAATGAGCGGAGTTGGATGGATGCGGTTCACAATCATATTGCCTCAATGAATGGATGGAATGGATAGAATGGAAATCGGGATGGAATGGATAGAATGGAAATCGGGCCTTTACAAAAATCGCGGATGGTTTTCAGGTTGAAGCAAGTGACTGACATTCATCCCAAATTATTTCTCCTACACCAATGAACATAATAAATAGGTGATACCTACTTTCAAGTGGATGAATCATAGTTGTTTCTGTTTATAGGCTCGAGTTGGTGTAATCGATTTTGGTTTTTGTAAACTTTTGTCTTCTAATAATTTTTACTAGTACTTTATTACATTCCATTAGACTTTCCAGAAGTGAATGGGTTGACTGTCTGTATGACAGCCGATGTGATCAGTCGTGACGTTGTTGGTTTCCAACTTCCTACCAAACAATAAGAAGAAAACGGAGTTAATGAAAAACCTCAATTTCCACGAAAATAATTATATTCCCCTTGGCTCCTTTCACTTCTTTAAGCCAATAGCAATCATGTTCCCCTCCAACCCTTTCACTTAGCCTGCACGTGATTGAGTAGTCCTTCCAGCCCCTTCACTTTTCTCGACCAATAGGATTAAAGCTACCTTTCTTCTGTGACTATATAAGCTGTGCTCTTTCTGATGTACCTTCGGTTCTTATTTCTTACTGATGATGGCCTAACCCGCGAAATCGATTTAACTTTGTAACTCACTATTTTCGTAGAAATTGACAACGTTTTTCATTAACTCTGTTTTCTTCTTATTGAAATGGGTTTCCACAACTTCGTCGCGAGTGATTTAGTTCGTAGTTATTTCCTACCAAACCATAAATTCAGGTTTCTCATTAAAATGTAGGACAGAAACCTATATCCCTCCAAGAACAACAACCACTAAAATGGCCAAAATAAAGAAGGTTTTAAACAAAGCTATGAACAGAACCCCTAACTTACTTCAATGTAGTTGAAACCTTGTCAAATCAAAGTGGTGCCTTCGGTTCTTATACTTGGAACTTCATCTTATCATTATAGGTAATATGGCAACCATTCAAAATAGTACGAATTGCTGTGATGTTAGTTCCTTTTGGAAGAGTCTAGAATGAGGATAATCGAAGCAAGAGTTGTCCCCGATTCTCGTCTGCTCAGGATGAAAAGAGGAATTCCTATCACATGGGAAAATTCCGTTTTTGGTTAAAATTGAGAAGAAAATCAACGGCTTCGAAGACAACTGTAAAGTCTCGACCCCTCAAAATAATATCTGGGTGTTTAATGTTTCCATCTGCACAGGCACCAATTTATTGCGAAAACGAATTAGGTTGTTTAAAGTTCAATTTGGATCCACCAAAATCTCGACCTTTGAAACATATCTAGCTGGTGTGTCACTTACGCCGGTAATCGTCACTAGAATAAAAGCGCTCCTTTAGTGCCTTGAGTAATTAGCGAATTAAAAAAAAAGTTCCAACATTTTTAGAAGGTGAATTTTGGGAAATTATCCTTATTTTTGTGCTTTCTTAGTTTCTTCGGAGTAGGTACGTAAATCAATTTGGTACATCCTGGAAGAAGGGAAAGCGTGAAGAACATAATATGATAGAATGTAGACGAGAGGTTTCTCAGAGAACAGGGTGGTGAGGGCATGGGCGTTTGAGAGGCCGGAACCTAGGAAGCCTTCCAGGCTTCACCGGAGGCCTCACCCTGATGAAAACCCGGAACCTCCATTATTATTTCACGCCCTGTAATTAACTTTGTTGACTTTGAGCGATCCGGTGGGGGCGGTGGGGGGGAAAGCGGTCGACGAATTGCGAATACCGGAAACGAGTGGTACGAAACGGAAAGGTGACGGAACGAATAGGGTGTGAAAGAGGAGGGGTGAGGGGTCACTTTCACGGGCATGGGGGGGTTGTTAATTGAAGAAGAGCAGACTGAAGGGAGATTGGACTCCGGTGTGGAGGTGACAGGGAATTTGCCTCAGGACCGCTCTTCTACTACATACGAACAGCTAGAGCGCCGGTGTGGGTGTCCGTATGCTCTCATATGTATGAGCTCGATTAGAATGAAATATGGCATTCTATATGTATTTGGTGATTCATCTTAATGAGTCGGTAGTCAGCCAGGTAGCAGTCATTTTTTCATGAGGGAAAGTTGAGCTTCTTTTAAAGTGACATTGAAATAAAATGTGATCATAATTAGTTGATAGGCTATTCATATAGAAAAACTTGCGTTGATTCCAAATATTACTACGTATTCATATATTTATATAGAATGGGTAGGGAACGTGATTCTCTTGATAAACCTCAAAAAATAGGCTGGCCTGGGATATCGCTCACCTTTGACCTTTCTCGTTCTACGGGGGAGAGTAGCTCGGATGGTCTCTTGCACGGAATGCGAGAGGTCTTGAGATCGAGTTCCGAATTTAAACAAATTTTCGCCAGCTTTCTTTCTGTTTTTTGTTTCAACTACGTACATATATTGGTACTTTTAATTGAACGTCAATAGATCATGATTTCAACGATCTTCATTATTACGAGGACCACGTTATGATACATGAGGAAGCCCAAACATACATGAGGATACTACCAAAAGTAAATATATTCGTTTATCAATAAGAGATACGAGTAGAAAAGAGTGGGTACAGATGGAAATGATCCTAGATATCTACCATGCTGCTGGAGCACTATCTCCTAGAGGAGCCAGTGAGTGATTAACTATACCTGCAGTTAGTAGATGTCGGCTAAATGCCCTCCTGCAGATGTCTCTAATATTAATTTGTATAGATTCAATGTAAATACGAGTATGACCTGTAATTCATTGATTCATTCATCTGAGTTACCGTTTCATTCGAAAGTGACGTTCCACTCATCTGTTGAGATGAAGTAACACTCATCATTCATTTTTCATCAGAAACACTTCTTTACTCTAAATAAAACGAGATCGGAGCACCTGGGTTGTTTCCATTCCATTCCATTCCATTGTTTCCATTGTCCATTTTCAATGGACTGGAAGTCAACGCGCACGGCGAAAGTGCTCATGCGCCAGGTCTATACGTATTGGTAGGTAGTAAAGAAGTCAGTGACTGTAACAATAATTATTGTTAGGTCTGACCCTTATTCAATCTGCACACAACTTTTAGAACGATTTCCTAACTGCGAGACATCTTCAAATGACTATTCATTAAAACACAACACTTTTATAGCGAGAACTTGAGGTGGGGAAACACTTGCAGAGATACCAATTATGTTGTTCAAAAATTACTAAAACGTTTACTTAATGTGAATGAATGTTGTAGTTTTCATGTTGGAGACCTAAAATTAATCTTCCGCTAGCTATTCAAACAAGGTAGTATCCCCCTATTATGTATCAGAGCAATAAATAATTTTACCTACTATCATGGTTGGTGGGTAGCAATACACCTAGATATATTAAGGTATTTTCGTATATTTTGACCGTGAAGGTGAAAATGCGTGAAATTCAAAGGAGTGTGGGAGGGAGAATATGCTCAGAATGGAAGGCTGAGTCCCCTCTGCGCGCGTCGCCCAAGATGAATTACAACCGACTATGATTGATAGCTCGCCGCTCAAAGTAAATCCATTTATTAACTTTAAGTTTAAACGCGCGAATTGAAACACTCCTGATCCCATCGCTTTCCCCACCGAGTCGGTCGTACAAGTTGAGAAAGCTATTAAAGTCCAGTACGTTTCGGAAGGGTCTCTACCCAACTCTGATGCTAAATGATGGAAGGTTTTAACATGGACGTTTTGGATCAGTTATAGCAGCAACACAACTCTAATGGAAGTCTGCTACACTAAGTACTTAAAGGGTACAGATACTGAATTTTAAAGGAAACGGGTGAAGGATTCTGGTTCTTCACTATAATAGTCATACTCCCGATAGCAAACCATGAGTTCTTGCAAGACGACAACAAATGTTCATCTTTCATTCCCTGATTTTTAGGTTGACTGTAACACGATTGTCAATGTCTATAAATAATAATATTACCTATCCAAAATACGTAAACGCGAAACTATATTATCTATGTAAATCAAACCACTCTGTGCCCAGTTAGTTTTTTAAAATCATTGTACTATCGATTAACACAGCGAGGACCCCTCGCTGTTTCGTCCATCAGGCACCCGATACACATTTTTAGCCTGCAAACAATAAAATAATAATGTCGGACCTATGAAGAAACCTGCTTATTATTATTCTCCCTCAATCACCGCTTAAAATAAAATGCTTTATTCTCCTTTCTCTCAAAGCAGGTTTTAAATTTTGAAACGACGAATTCATTTAAATGGGAAAACCAGAGTAATATTCCAGAAATGGGAATGGCCTAATTGTGAGAAACGTTACGGAATGAAGAATGAAACGAGAATCCCGAGAAACTTGATCTAACTCCCAGGACGCACCATTCTTCAAATCCCCTACGGGACACTCTTCTGTACGTCTCTTGAGAGCTTCCGGATGAACCCGAGGTGGGAGGGGAAATCATTAAGAGAACTCAACGAAAAAACAAAAAAAAATTCTTTGTGAGCTCTTTAAGAGTAAAAGGTTATCGGAAAGAACCCCACCACGAGAGGAACAACTACCTATAATACCTTCTTTGAGATAAGTAGGTGTATTTTTGGGTAATAGGCATTGGAGAAAAAACCTGTTTACTGCATATTCATACGAACAAATGCCTGCTGAAAGAGGGTGTTTTGCCTTTGACGATACGATCAGCCGGTATAATGAGGTTGTTAGGTTTCGTCCCTCATTTCCCCACAACTCTCCGAGCGCAACCTCCTAATTATTGACTTTTTCCATTGCTCCACCTCTTCGTTCATATTTTAGATGGATATACTTTGTTCGTGTCGTTCATGCTTTGTTATACTGGTTGATGTGAATGAATGGGCAAACGAAGAACCTTTGGAATGGAGGAAAAAAATGTCAGCCCTACCTATTAATTATCGTATGGTATGCTGCATAGTACCTAATCAAAATCAGAAATGGAGAATCGAGGAAAATCGGAATCAGAATCGGGAATCGAAATTCGCATCCTCATCTTCGATGCTGGCCATTGACACACAGATCACGGATAGAGTCCAGTCAATCAGCTCACAGCAGTACACAGTACGCTAGATGGAGTTGCGGATGAGGAAGAACAGCTGCGTTTCGGGATTCAAATAAAAATTGTTGATCTTCCACAACTCCACCAAGAAATTTACGTGGAAGTATAGAGCACAACAGGTATCTTGAGACTATTAGGTACCTACTCCAGACAATCATTCCAAGTCGTCCGTGAACAAAAGACATGAATCATTTCATAGGGGTTCACTTAGAGACTGTCAGTCCCGAATCCTTGACATTAGAGCAAAACCAAATCATTAGATGGCGAGAAAATTCAGAAATCAGGATTTTACATTTCAGAGGCGGCTAGTGATCCGACATCATGAAATTGATAGGGGAGTATCTAGGGCCCCGCCCGCACAATCCCTGAAAATTTCACTGAAATCGGATGAAAATTTCCAGTTTCAAGGATTCGCGGAAAGTTACAGCAAGGCTTAGTTACTGGCCTATAGTTATGTTGAAAACGGGAGTGATACGGAAAAAACGGGAGTGAAACGGTACCCGTGCAAGGATTAGATACATATCGCATATATATACAGTGTCAGACTGGTCTGACAACGGCCTGATGTTCCAGGAAGGTGTAAAACGTAAATGAGAGTTCAAGTGTTTTTGGCTAAATATTGGCATTGAAATTAGTAGGTACCGCAATTTAATATATACCTAATATACCTCACGACGAATGAATGAATGAGTTTATTGTCATCATACAGAATAAATAGCGCATGTGCAGATAATTATGCAATACCAGTTATTAGTTGCTATTTTCCTAGTTAAGGCTCCGACGACCGTGCTGGAAAGTGCAACACTGTGGCCCAGCACGAAAGAATACGTTTTTTCTCCCCTCGTCGTTAGTCATCCAAGGTGGAAATTCCTAGATTATCAGGATTGGACAAGAGTAACCAGCAGTTTATAGAAATTCTATTTACAAGATTTCTAAAAAAAAGTTTATATTACCTACTAATAAAGTAAATCAGAGTGAAAACTTTGATTTCGGCGAAAGAAAAATACTCTTCTCAAACGAGGTAACCTAGTAAGTATACTCGCCGGAAGCAAATGGACCGAAATGAAAAGATACAGCTTCTCGGATGGCTAAAATGGGATGAAGGGTATGAAGAGTTATAATGACTAGCGAGAATGATTTATTAGTTGGCCGGCCAGCGGGTTGGGTACACAGGCCGACCTGCCTCCACAGATAACCGGACGGGTTCGACTCCTATCTCGCTCGCCCAACTGTTTGCCAGCTCCGCGCTCTCGTCCTTCTTGCTATACTTGCTTCCTAGGGACCTCCCGCGAGCTCATTGATTTAGTTGCTCTCCTTTCTGGCCTAATGGGCTCCACGGCCGCCTTCATTATCAGTCGGTTTTTGGTGTAACGGAGGCGTCATTCATTAGGAACTGACCTCTGAATCTTATTGCCATCTCTACGCTAACGGTGGAACATATTCATTTATTTGTGGGTCATAGTGGGAGAGAGGTTTTTGTTCAAATTCAAGATAGTTACTCTTTGTAAATTGTAATCATGATAAAGAATCCCAAATTGATTTAAAAATGTACAACTTGAATTCATCCATAGCGGGTCATAGCGGGAGAGAGGTTTTTGTTCAAATTCGAGATAGTTACTCTTTGTAAATTGTAATCATGATAAAGGATCCCAAATTGATTTAAAAATGTACAACTTGAATTAATTCATCAAATTGAAATCAACAAGATTTAGGATCTGTAGGTGGCTAAATGGCAGCTGAGCCAATACTTTTTGCCGAAATGTAAGAGAGGCTTCTACTTGAACTCGAGCATTCGTTTGTTTGTCCGTCTGTACCACAGCCAAAATTTCAGGTAAGTACTTACTTTGAATAGAAAATTTGACGGTATACTCATCAGGCTCCAGGTATTAGCTGTACAGTTTAACGTGCTGATTGTCCTAGAGGTGTATAGTTGGCATCAATCCCTCTCGCTCACCCAACACTGCACCTCATCTTAGCAAAGAAAAGGTTTGAAAAACGTAGTTTTCGTAACATATTCGATCATTTTGCCCAACGAATTCCAAGGATTTTCATGAAACTCACTTTTACAGGTACAAACAATATCTTAACGAAAATAACTGTTGAAACGTTGAAATTTGAAGAAAAAAATCATGTTCTATTGTAAAGGTTCATTATTGAAAATAATAAATCAAAATTTTCAAGCTCAAAGAGTTGGGAGCGATCGGGATATTGGAGGTTAGGCCGTAGGTTTGCGGGCGCTTCAGTATTGGTGGGAGGGTTGCGGTTTTCTCTTTTTTTCGAACGGGAAATATTGCTTTTTTGTCAACAGCACCCCTCCTCACCCACACCTCACTGCTACCCATCGTCAGTCCGTTCGTTGATTACTGTCGCCAATTGTTCGGCTATGAAATGAAATCTATCAGCAACGACTCTTTCAATTTTCCTCTTCCCTCTCATCTTTCGATATTGCCTCTATGTATTGTTACTCTCCCCTCCACCGTCCATCACTATGCTATCATGCGAGCGCTTTTGAGAACCGTAATTTAGTTCTCACGTTAAAGGATTGTTTTTCTTCATATTAAAAGGCCCTCAAACAACCTACAGTACTGGGTGGGCTCAGAAGCCCCTGGAGGCAAGTGAGCCGCATAAGGAGCCATAAGGCTCCATCAGAATGATAAAATACCGTCTCCCAAGTGGGTGTTGCGCATAGGTAGGTATATCCTCGTGTTGAATAACACGAATCTTTGAAATGTTCGGAAAAGTAATTTGAGTCACAACCAAACTCAATAGAGGGCATTGGAAGTTCAGACCCGAACTTGCATTACAACATCGGACTGGGGGAAAATCGATACTTATACGGTGCTATTACAGATCCGACAGCGATGATAATCATAGGGGACGATGTAGGGACCCACAAAACCATTGAAAATTTAATCGAAATTGGATCATAACCGCCATCGGATCCTAAAAAATGATTGGTTTTGAGGATTCCACGTTTGCGCGAGCGCAACAGGCCGCATTGACCGCATTGAAATTCAAAAGGAACCATAATACGAGTACATTAACTGACCCACACAATATTATACGAGACGTTTAAAGAAAGGTGAGGAATATTTCCATAATAACCATATACCTTCAAAATCAAGAAAGAATCGATGATGATGAGAAGTGGGCCTTAAGTGAGGCTTCGATGACATCACCGATCACACGTTCACCCCAGCAGCAGCTTCTGGGGCCACAATCGAAAAAACCCCTTTTTTAGGCTGAACTATGTGGAATTAACAGCAGAATAATGTCAGAATGACTATTCCGATTAGACCGAAATAAATCGTAATTTACCAGTTTCAGGCCTTTGCAATTGCTCTTATAGGTAGTCAAATACTGGGGAATCTGTCTAACCTTACCTGAAAGTGTGGAATAACGAATGGAAGGAGAAAGCAAAAGAGACCCAGAAAAGAGAAAGAGAACAGAGAGAGATTGAGCGAGTGTGAGAGAGGGAGAGAGAAGAAATGGGCTCTCCGCCGAGCTAATCCGCCCTTCAAATTACATTAGTTAGTTACTTTTCTCTGCCCGACGTTCTCTTTCCGAGGATGTACGCAAGCCCCTTTTAGAAGAACGACCTTATCAAACTTGAGTTTGAATTACAGTCCTACAGCTGGGGAGACACCTTGTCCATATCAATATTCCGTGATGTCGACTTACTATTTTTCACGACTTCTCATTGTGATGATAATCACGATCTCACTTGAAATGAGAAAATAAGATGACATTTCAATGCCTACCGTCCCTTTTCGTTAAACTCCGTTTCTAATTTCAGAGTGTTGAACGAAAACAACAAGTTTTAGGTGCACGTACAGCCTACTACTCGTATTTTTTTTATTTCTTTAGAACGAGATTTTTTTAAAGACCGATATCAATATGAGGGGAAGAACAGGCCGGTCTCCAGAAGGAAGAACTGGGGAAAATCGAGTCACTCTTCACTCCGAATAAGAAAACTCCGCCCTTAACGTTGTGTTTGGGATGCCTTTTGTTGAGTATTGTTGTATAAATCCGTTTTAAATTTTTTTAAATGCCGATTTCGATGTTTTTTTCATTTGCAAAAGACGCTCAAGACGGATGCAGAAGGCTCGATTTGCATTTCGGAATTTTCATTATTTCAGCTTTTCAGACTATGAGCGATTTTTGTGACACTTTCTACCTCTACATAATTTGAAGTGCACTACCAGAACGTTAACCTATCTGACTGATGGAAATGACAGAAGAAGCGAAAAAAAATTCTAGTAGCATATTACAGTACTTACCTATAATGTTAATCTTACGGACAGCAGAAAAAAGATGCATGGAAAATTTGATACTCGTACTTAGTACCAAAGTCTAAGATGAAATTTAGCAAAGTGCATTCTTGAATCACTGCGGTCAGAATTTCGGGCCTTTTCGAATACCTCTGTATACACCACCGCACCATCACTGTAAACTCAAAAGCAGATTATTTCATCGAGTCAACTTCCTCCTACCACTAAGCAAACTTTCCTCCCGAGCTACCCTCAAAACAACAGTCCCCCAACCCTGGACTTGTTTTGTACGGCGTGAGCCAACGCTGCCACATCCCCTTTTCAGGAATTGCAGAAGTAACTTCCGCAACATTTTAGTTGCCGGAGTTGTAATTAGCATGCCAGTCTATTCAAACAATGAACGGCAAACTAATTACGTTCTTCGCCCCACCGTTTCCACACTTAGAGGCCGAGGAAGAGAAGAAATTCAATATTAAATAGGTCGCGCATCGTCACAGTTCTGTGATCCTTTTCATCACGTGGAATTGAAGAGGAGACGAAAATCGAGAATCCGAGGAATTGGAATTTCAAATAGCGAAACAACCTTGTCTCTATAGGTCTGCCTACAATTGATCAGGAAGCAGACACACAAATCAATGAGTCGAGTCGATACGCCGCAAGTATGGTTTCCACCAACCAATTCTACTTATTCTCTGAAATGGGTCCGAATAAATGAGTTTGGTTTATAGAGGAAGCGAACTAAATCACTCGCGACGAAGTTGTGGAAACCCATTTCAATAACATGAAACCGGAGTTAATGAAAAACGTTGTCAATTTTCACGAAAATAATGAATTACAAAGTTAAATCGATTTCCACGTTTAGGCCATCATCAGTAAAAAATAAGAAGAGAGTTTGTTCTTATTTGTTACTTTAGAGGATTAGAGGGGAACTTGTATGCTATTGGCTGAGACAAGTGAAATGGGTCGGAAGGAATAACCAATGGGGTTCTCCTGTGACTATATAAGCTGTGCTCTCTGATGTCCCTTCAGTTCTTATTTGTTACTGATGATGGCGTAACCGTCGAAATCGATTTAACTCATTATTTTCGTGGTAATTAACAACGTTTTTCGTTACTCCGGGTTCACCCTATTATAGAGGAAGATGCGAGGAAACGTGTGATTTGATACCGGATATTATAATAGGTACCTAAATGAATAAATATGGGAAAATAGAAACCATATTATATTTTCAAGTACCTAGGTAGTGGAAGGTTCGTAGTCGATCGCGAAATTAATCAATAACATAATATCTACTAGTAGAAAGCACACTTCAGTACTGATGAATCCAGAATTAGGAAGATTTTTTTGTTAGCACTCATATACGAGTACTTTGTGCAAAATTAACTGGAATGAGAAACCTTACCTTGCCTTCAGGAAACTTGAGAAAGGTATTCCAGATTGGGAGAGTGATTGTCTTAACGCTTGTGGGCGAGCTCTGGAATTTGCTTCAACTAAATTATTTTGGGACACCAGAAGGATCGGGTTTTGCGGGTCTCTATGAGACGAACAGTTGAACTTATTGAGAAACCTGTACCCCTAACAACAGCAAACTGTAATAGTGACGCCGACATATATATGAAAAAAGAAAGAGTGGGGTTCGAAGAACGTCGAACGTAATTACAGCTGGGAAGCCACCGCGATCGATACAAATAAACGCCAGGATCCCATTACACATTTTCCTAATTGGGTGTAATTGTCGGCCCCCACAGCGTGAGAGAAGCGTGGTTTGGGGAAATTATGAATCTCACAACGCCTAGCGGCTAATTGCCGAAAATCGTTTAGGTCGTCGAGAAGAGACGATTTTTATTTAATGCTTCTGGTTTAAAATTAAAGCGGCTAGTATGCTCTTTACTAAATTGATTGTCTGAAGACTTTGATTCAAAGTGCATGTGGATTAAGGCGGGATTGGGTTTTAATATTTGAGAGTCGGTCATCTTACGACTCTCTGCAACTTGTATTATTTGTGAAAAAAAATGTGTTTAAGAATCATACCTAACAGACGTAACAAAAGCGTATATTACAAACTCAATGAATAAGCCTTGAAAATAATTGCTCTTTTCTACAGCAATTTCACCAAAAATACTACAAAGATCATCTACTCACGGTTCGACCTAGTCTCACACCAAAATAGGCTCACCTGAAACACAAAAAAGATCAATATTAAAACTCCAATAAAATTGTACACAATTTTTCTTGTCATTACATTATTTATGTGGGTCAGTACTAGGTACATAAATAACTGCTTTTTTAGAAAGTTTCAATTAATTATGAGTGTTATCACTCCTATACCTAGTTTCGCCCTTTGGCTTCCATCTTTGATATTTTAGGCAAACTTGAAACATTGCTGTTCTTGAAGATGGCGTAGTCACGGACATTTTTTCTGGGATGGATCTAATAGGACAGTGGTTGACAGCTTTCGAATTTTATTTATGTGTTCCATCTTTCCTGGGAAACTACCAAATGAGTGCAGTAGTATTTTGATAACTCAACACATGAAAGGGCGACAAATTGGAAAGCCATCAGTAGAGTCACTCCCTCGGAAGGAAACACATCATAATGTCTGTCTTTCAGTACATACACATCACTGTAAAACATAGGTCGAGGTTGCAGTTAGAATCTTGGCAAACCAATAACGACTTTTGCAGTTGGAATCATGTCAAACCAACCTCAAGCCTGGAGCAGAAACCTTCTCACACCAATACCTGTCAAAGAACGAATAAGATTTCGGATTTGGATTCACAAATGTTTCACTGGCTAATGAACGGTAACACAAGAGGTTTTACGAAGATTTTAAGACCTCCGTTCTATGCGAGAATACTGACTTGGGTATAAAATTGAACAGATATTCATCAGAACAGATCGTATTTGAGTGAGTATAACATAGAAATGTCAAAATTGATTATGCTTAGGTGAATTTAAGCAGTTTAGAACAAGCAACTAGAATATTTGGAAGGCAAGAGTTTATAGAGAAAAGTTTCATATTAAGAAGGTAATATTGTCTGATAAAACCTAGAAATTGTGAAGTAATTTAAATATGAGTTTCATGCCAAGGGATTCGTGGTATCGATCACACGATAAATATTAGTTCGCCTTCCAATGAGTTAGGTACGTGACGGGAGTGCAGGAGGTTCCCTTCACAACAGCAATATGAAGCATCATCCTCGCTACAGTAAAGCCCTTGAGATTAACCTTAATTAATATTAAGTCCAAAGTTTATTGAATATTAAATCACTGGTGAATGCTGTTTGCGTTTTAATATGAAATATTTACGATACAGCACCCGCGGGCCTGTGGGTTATTCATTGTTCCCGTTCAAACGAGCTCCCACTAGGGAGTTATCCCTTTGTAATATTTAGGTGAAGCCAATTAGAAGTCTGTTTCAGCCTTTGGCCGCAGTGCGCGCTGCGTTTGCGGCAATGAATGTTGTGACCCAGTAGGAAATAGATTCTTCGTCGCCGGATGTTCTCAATCGGGTATTCATGCCTTTCAGGCAAATTTCCTTTGTAGGGTACCAACTTACATGAAACAGTGAGCTACGTCTTAATTTATTATGAACGCACCTATGTATGAAGGCAAAATCGATATTTTCAATGATACACGAGGAATCGGCCTTAACCCACATTCTTGGTTGTCGCGGTTCGGCACTAGAAACCACAACTCATTAAAATTGCTGTACTGTTTAGGCAAGAAAACAGCAACGATCAAACACCTGCTGAGATGTCCTAGCTAAATAACATCGCGGCATTTATCACTCGTTTTGTATCCATAAAAAGGGGTAATGGGTATGTAAAATATCACTTTTTCCCCAAGCTCTTTACCTTATCCAGGTTTGCCATCACTTGCCTTGAAACGGAGCGTCTGGTCGTCCATACAGCCTTTGAAAGACCTATCATAAGCCACCAGTGGCGTCTCCTGTGAGCGCCTTTTGCCGCCTACCTAGGTTCTCATTGTAGAATTCCGTCCTGACTCTGTCGATCACCTAAACAAGGTTGGTGATCCTCACCAAAGTCGGGTAACTCAAACTAGGTATTTTTACGAGCGATCCAACCCTTCAGTTCGTCCATCGGTGCCTCATTACCTAAACAACGATGTGGGGGATGCATATATGTTCATTATTATCACCGTGAACGACTTCACAAATCAATTCACAAATTCGTCGACGCGACTACGGTTTGAACGGTTTCCAGGTTCACTCGCATTCTTGTTAACGTTTTTCTGGCTCTACCCAGCTCTATCTTTGACATTACTTCATCATCATTACAGATTAGATGCCTGAATACCGATTCCCAAACCCGGGGGGACTACTCATTGCTTGTCGCAGCCAGCTATAACTCGCTGAGCAACTTTTCTCTGTATAACAGTTTTAGCAAGGCAGCAGTTAAGAAAGAACAAGAAATGAGGGACGCGCTATTCACAAGCACTGCCGGCCTTCGAACTCATTAATTTCCTGAAATCCAGAGGTCTTGAGATTGTAAAATAATTTAGATGGGTATCAGACAATGGGGTTAGATACATAGACCTTGAAGGGTCCCACAACGCATCATTGTATTTTAGAATTAATACCTACCTAGAAGGTCAATACATTTGATGACAGACATCAGGCTTCACTTCGTTAGAGGTAAGTATTGATTATCTCACTTCTTCCATTGTGGTATCATGCAAGAACACTGCTCATTGCAAGGTAACCACAACTCTCCTGTTCATTAGCTTGACAAGCCAGAGCTGGGGATGAAAGGTTCTTAATAGGAAACAAGAAGGTTATGAGAGGAGCACTAAGAAGCTCAGATCTCGGCTAATTAGTCAATAGGCACGTTACCACGGAGAAGGAACGCGATTATTCATCAGTTGAACGTAGTTGCTAATCATATCGGAAAGGGACCCTTCCCTAAAACCGAGGAAGAGAGAGAGAGAGAGAGAGAGAGAGAGAGAGATGAAAGAGGGCATGATGGAGAGGGACTGAGCAGTAGGGAGCTAATTATGTAAAACAGGCTCAGGGGTTATCAGGGGGAGGGGGAGGGGGTCGGAGTTGGATCCACACAGAAGATATAGGGTTGAGGACGACTCTCGAAGGCAACTCACGTAGTGGGTGCCGGCATTAGATGCGTTGCGAGCTAGCTGGTAGGGGCTTCTGATTGCCTGCATCGTTGCTAATCAGTGTTGCCATTCACCTGTTTCCCTCCCAAAACAACAGCTACTGAAGGTCCGAGGTTCATAAAAAGAAAACACGGACTCTGCACGTATATCGCTACCGACGGGAGCAATAATTGGTTTTTGGAATTTTCTGTTGAAAGAGCCGAGGTGCGTGGAAATATAGTAATCTAATTGCGGCCTCAATTAAAGCTCTTTCAATGAAACACAAACAACAATTTGTCATTCTTCCACAAATTGAACCAGGGAAGTAGAGGAGTACAATTATGAAACACCTGCACCATTCTCGAAACTGGACATGTTTCAGGATAGGATCATTGGCAGACAACCAGCAGGTA
Source organism: Lygus lineolaris (assembly GCA_030264115.1). Classification (NCBI taxonomy): domain Eukaryota; kingdom Metazoa; phylum Arthropoda; class Insecta; order Hemiptera; family Miridae; genus Lygus; species Lygus lineolaris. The sequence goes on along the minus strand of JAEMON010000007.1, from coordinate 18,065,958 downwards.
TACATGATTCTTGCCTCTCTTCCTACTATACAGCATTTGAAATGCTGAGGGTGAATATTTGATATATAGCGATTGTCTTTGAGTAAAGCTTTAACAAGTCACACATACTATTCTGATGGAATCAATATGTTGTTATGAACCCTGATTCTCTCCCTCATGCGAATACGGAAACAACAAGAAGAAAAGGGAAATAAAAACTAAAGAGTCGTGAAAATTGAGGGTTCTGTTCATGCAAGCATTTTCATCCAACGATGTATGGCAGAGGTATGGACGAAAGAATGCAGAGCATTGGGGTGTTTTTAGAGGCACGGTATGATCGAGGGGGCTTACCGCACTTTCAGGCACCGTCCGAAATAACAATGGAAATGAAGATCAGGACGAAACGTGATGTGGAGAGACCGCGTGATCAGGCCTGACGATCGGAAATACAACGAGATTACAAGCGTTATTCAATGGTTTGGGATTTTGAGGGCGTCGTAATATACGGTGGAAGGGATCAAGTTTCAGTAACACAAATAGCCATGCATGGAACTCTAGATGAGCTCTTTAAGCGATATATTTTTAGTATTTCATGGTAGCTATGACACAGGTTTACCAAATGGGTATTCGTACCCATGAATCACAGAAACCAGTCTTTCACTGTCTGTATTGTACGCCCTGCACTCAGAAACTGAGAAATAGCGAAGTTAACAAGACGTTGTCTGACATATGTTGAGAGCGCAGATCATGATGGAAACATGAGTATACCAGTGAAACAAGTGGCATACTATCAGAATGGAAACTTTGGATGGGTAAACACAAGTTTCCGACATAACATCAATACAGTTAATGTACATTTTACTAACTTGTTAAGTTCTTTTCAAGTCATTCGCGCAACTTTTCGAATAATGCTGTATGCAAAATTCCTCTTCTTTTATATGGTATCCAGCGTGGAGATACTAGCAAAATCATGAATATTATGGAACGCATTTTTTGTAATTTTGTGGGAAATATACTTTTACTGGAAACCGACTTCGAGTCGTTTTGATAGCTTGCTTTTTACCGCATGCTAAATACTGCATTCTACGCCGTTTTATTCCTCGAGTGTGCCGAATTGTTGGAACAACCATTGTTTTTCGGGGGAGAATTGAGAATGGTCAATAATAAATTAATGGTTTTAAGGAGCATGAGATAAAATTCGAGCCACGAGACGCGAGATTTTGGCACTGTACTTATGTTGACGAACCTGAAAAAAGCTGTCTTCCTATAACATCAAAAGAAGTCTAGCTGCTTACCATCTTCACAAAAACTGCAACATAAAAATAATCCAAACAAGCAACGAAGAATTAAGGTGGTGCCTCATCGTTATCACATCCAGATTAATTCCGAGCCATAATACCGTTTCCATATTGTTGCTGGGTACAAACCTATTGAAAATAGCATAGGTATATAATTTAATATACATAATGCACCTCCCATTTGAAGAAGGGTTGAAATTATTGTTTATGCCTGAATAGTTAGGCTATACCTCCCTGCTGTCTGGAGTCAGGACATAATCATAATATGCCACAAATAGGCCGAACATTTGTTCTAAAGTACTACGTTTTTGAAGAGGGCCAGGAAATGTTCCTAGGTGCAACGTGATCGTTTCAATTTGCATACCAAACTAAAGTAAATCTTTGAAGAAACCACCCCAGGGAGTATTGGAGAGCAAACTCTCCGCTCTGTACCTATTAACGGTACAAACCCTAAAACACGCTTTCTCTCGTGAGGGCTCATTGGTTAGGTTAATTACTCCAGTCTGAGTGCCACGGGGGAAGGTGACACTTGAAGACGCTTCAGTCTCCCTACTCCTTTCGCCCTCATCTGGGAAAACACTCCATCCCGAGTATTGGTTGGATTCCCACACGATGTTTAGACAACCATTAGCCTGATTGGTTGAGACGAGAGCCTTGTGCTAGCTTCCTCACCAAGCATTCTCCCCGCACTTATTTACAGGTTGATTACTCCAAGGCCCACGGCGGGTTTGGCGGGTTCCCATTAGGTTTACTGTGGTTTACAGGTGTTTTACAGCTCGTAAACTTTATGGCTTCAAGAACCGAACGGGCCTACGTTCGCGACGTGTTAGACTAAAAGCTCTCACAAGGATCGTGTTTTTCCTTAACGCGTGAATCATGTAAACTGTTTTTTCAAATCCAATCTACTGACGAGATGGTGAGTGCTTAAAATCTCTGTGAAACGTACAGACAGACATACAAGACGAGAGATTCAATTCTTGGTAAAAGCTTCGATACCTATTACAGTATTTGATGTATCAGCTTCCATTGCTGGTACCATTCGATTCCTCACGGTCGTAAAGCGCATCTCAGCGAGTACTATAAGGGATCAATTATAGAAGAGACACCACCAAAATCAAGGAATTAAGGACCGCTTCGCCATGGTTCGGAGAACCACTTGTGCTGTCATGTGATTGTGGCCCAATAATGAGGTTGAGAGTCCACAGACTATGTTAAGGCGAATGTCCCTGATTTTAGTGAGAAATTTTTTCGATAGACTGCTGTACTATCGAGGGCAAAATTAATTTCCTTTTTTCTCTGGAACGGGTGGGCCGATTTTCATTCTGCAAAGCTTTTTGTGAATGGTATCACCAAACTTAGGTTTGTACATTCAGTTTCGATTTTTTTTAAATCGTCTTTCATGGTGGCATTTCGAAAAAGTTTCACTTCCATGGTGTCATTTCGAAAAATGTTCAAATTTGAGCAAAAAATATTTGCACACCATGGAAGAAATTTTTTTAAAATCGAAAATGAATGTACAAACCTAAGTTTCATAATACCATTTACAGAAAGCTTCGTAGAATGAAAATCGGTCCACCCCTTCCAGAGAAAAACGGAAATTAATTTTCGTTCATTTTGAAGCGCGACGTGGTGGCAGCTTTTGGAACTAAACGCGGGACATTTCGCCTTAATTTTCAGGAAGAACCGCGGAAGTGACACTAATGTAGGTGAAACTGCGGTGATGATGAGCTCAATCTATAAAAACTATTTATTTCTAGGGGAAACTATCTCTATCAAAGCTGGATATTTTAGATTTAACAACCTTATTTTAGAAAAGATCAATATTGAGATCTACCACAGGTAATATGGTAAAATTCTGCGTGTTTACACGTTTGAGTCAAGCACGCTCAACCAGCTGCACCGATTTCCATGAGGATTTTTGCGAAACCGTGACCAAGTTCGTGGCCAGGTTTCAGGTATAGTCCTAAACCCCCTCCCTTCATCTTGTTTTGAACGACAATAACAAGTTAGGACAACCTCCTTGTATTTGTGTTTCTTAACCACGTAACCTTCTAATAAAATCGTTATGGCCATCTAGTAAGGAGATGAGAGTACCCCTATGCGCGGATAACCATAGAAAAATCGCATATTTGTGAAAACGTTACTCACCGCGGTATATTGTTACTCAGAAAATGAGTGAAGAATAAGCGTAGGTTACCTGAAACATCTCAAGCCGCAATAACATTGAAATGTCTATCCTAAGGAACCACAACAGATTTTTTCCATTTCCCTAAGCTCCCAAAGGGAAGAATAGAAGATCCGGAACGAAATAAGCACGAAAGATTATTATTAAAAAATCTTCCTCATTTCAGAAGAGGAAGAAAAAGTCGTCACAAAAGAGTTATAAATAGGATTCAGAGATGAAAACGAGAAAAAACGAGTAAATCTGAGAAGACACGGAAGGGAGGCGTATTAAGAAAGTATATTGTTGACCGGCCCTGGTTTTACTTTCGCGGCGGCGGGTTGGGAGATCTGGAATTGAAAACCCCAGGTCCTGCACGGTTGAAAAGCGACTTGGGATTGAGGTCCAACCAAGCTGAAAACTGAGCGAAAAAGGGAGTCGAGGTTGGTCACATTATTACCTGTAGGTAGGTACCACTCTTTCATACACCCCGACGAATCCAATGCTGGATTGTAAGGTATTTAGACCAGGTTGCGTATCTCAAACATCCTCGCAAAAGCCGTTCTATGACCGTCAACGTTCTTCCTTCCACGCGAATATTAACTGTACACATGCAATTACTCCGCGTAAACTCTGCGTGTGGAAACTCACATGAAAGCGTACGTAAATGTTCTTTGTGTGTGGATTTTGCAACAGGAGTCACTGATTCATTACATTTGTATATACACCACGAAGACGGAACGAACCTATGAATCGTGCTCTCTCTCTCTCTCCC
>JAEMON010000007.1:18026604-18042462 GCA_030264115.1 Lygus lineolaris | reverse complement strand
GACTCGGAAGCAATAAATACGCTTTATTTAACAAGCACGTTTGTCTGTTATTCAATAGTATTCTCATTAAGAACACTAAACCCGTTCCGATGCGATTTTCTGCAAAGTTTTTGCTAAAGGTTCCTTGTGAATAGGCAATACAGTAAAGTTGTAGTAAATATTCTTTCTTCAAACGTTCTAGGTACAATATTTTGACGTCAACTTTCAACAGTGAAATCCGTGAAAAGAACTTTTTGGAACGATTTTAGAGATACCAGAACGACTTTTGTGAGAATATCCGTTAAAATTATATTGTTGATATAGATAGATATATATTTATCCAATAGAATATAGGTACATAATTTTTTTTCATATACAAAAATACAAGAAATGAGAGCATGTTAACTAGGTGACATTCGATTCTACATTCCTAGCTCGTCGGGATGCTGATCGGGCTGATTCGATGAAAATATCCCCACGGATACGTTGTAATAATTTCCAAACAAAAACATTGGGTTTTCAGTTTATTTCCAAACACATCGTTGAACCAAGTGTTTGTCGAGGTTGTTTACATCTACTAGTACCTATCACGATATCTGAAACCTACTATCGTAGATCGGTAAGGATACCTGATAATAATAATGAAAACAAGTTGAACAAGAAAGTTTGAGAGCTTTGATCATAATAGGTGCCTAGGGATTACGCTTGTTTCATTCAAGGGAGGCATATTGTACACTACCTACTATTATTTTTCAATAACGATTCGACACAGCTGCCAAACAAAGCATACTAAGCGGATAGAAGGCGTATTTATTATGGAAATTTCTTTTGTTTAATAGGTACTTGAGACAGCGAGAAGTAATGTACAATTAAGAGAAGAAGCACGTAGGAAGTTGGGCTTTGGCTGACTTATACGTAACGACAGCTGGCGTCTTTCATTTCCACACAATGGGTTCACCTATGCAGAAATCACATTGCGCTCCCACGTACGTACTATGTAAGAAAACGTCTGTCAAGTTGGGAAGGCAGTATAGCTTCCTCACTTGTGTAACATGGATATATAGAAACAGTCAGTGAAATATTTGCCGAAATTGGGAGAAAAGTATCGGAATAATGCCTGACAACAAACTTCAAGTTTGCGAATGCGCAGTACCTATTAAGAACTGACACGAAATTCAAAGGAGAAATCATCAGAGTCATCCCCCAATTTGAGAAAAACTGGTTCACAAAGAACCGATAAAGAATTGAGAATAAGAAACCGAGTTTCAGAAATTCAAGTGTACGCGTACGCACACGCCACCATTTTGCCGGCGGAAATAAAATGCATAGGGCATATCCGGACCGTCTAGGGTATAACTCTCCGTAAAAATGCCACAGAAATTGGTCGAGTAGTTCTGGAGTTATGCCTATGGCAACGAATTTCAAGTTTACGCATGCGCAGTAGCTATTACTGATCCAATCGTGACGAAATTCTGGGTAAGCTTCTTGGAGTCAGCGCTGAGTGAATTCGGTCCATTAGGGACTGAGAATACAAAAAGGAATGTCGTACCAAATTATTTTTTTGTTGAAACAAGATTTTGAATTCTTGATTGAATAAATTGAATTGATATTTGACCGAACGAGGAACCGGAATTTCAGGTTTGCGCGTGAGCACACGCTACTAGCGGTCTGACGGCGATGAAAGTGAGAGGGCACCGTCACGGGGCTAACCCGCACAATACGTGAAAATTCCAGCGAAATTGATCAAGTAGTTCCTGAGTTTAAACATTAATGTTTAACTAATGAGAATTAATGTTAAAAACATTATTTATCCACGTTGTAATTGAATAAAATGACAGGAATTTTCATTTGAAATGAATGAGTACGAGGAAGGGAACACCCCTGACGCCTTTATGTACCTAATTCCACGAGAAGCATAAATCGACGAAATGGCCGACAAGAGTCCGAGTCCAATACTAAACTACGCGAGCCAATAATAGGCTCTTCTCCTCGGAACGCGGGGCTCCGCCACCTGCGCCCCACAGCCCCCCTTACACCCACAAACATCACCTTTTGTTTCCGCCGGAGAGGTTTCCCTCCGTAAAATAAATCTTGGCTGGGGTGGGAGAGAGCTGTTTCTATTGGCTTTCTATCCGATACGACGAAAGCCCTACTGTAAATTAGTTTTGTACTTTTCCCCTTCCACCAGAACCCCCCGAAAACGTAACATTAGGCGGCCACTTTTTCCTCCCTCTGTCACATTAAACTTGATTGAGTTTCAGGAGGTTTTGAGGTCAGATGAACCCGGTATTTTTCGACTCTGCTGATCTGAGAGCTCAATTTTCGCCTCTGCTGATCAGGAAGCTTAATTTTAGACTGAGCTTACCAGGGCGATCGGCTGATCGGGGGGTGTCATAATTTTTATGACACCTACAGTTCTTTATGGTGGTGTACCACATTCAGATAATGTAAAAAAATGCCTCTACTATATTTGACTTCTACTATACTTGAACTTTATTTGAGATTCACATTCGTGTTTACATTTTTCAGTTGTCAGTTTTCAGTTCACATCACCGAAGTACTCCTGTTTGAACGACTTCCTAAAAGGATTTCGAATACCTAAAATAGTCTCTCATCTATGTTAGACTGATCCAAAGATCCTTTACCTTATTAATATTAAGATATTTAATTATCGGATGGTATCTGTGACCGATGCCGTAGCGGACAAACAGACAGACGGACAGAAAATACTGAAAAAGCGAATCGTCTTCAAATAGCATGAAATTTTATAATTACATAATTTTTCCACATAAATACCGGCAGAATTACGATTTTATTAATATAAATAATGTTGATATTATAGTAGATGACTGTAGAAAAGAATCATTGTAGTTGTGATGTGATCTGACTCACCTCAACGATTCCTTACAGAGTGATCACCTATTCGTTCTGATAATCAGAATATGCGATATGAATATTTAAACGTGTTGTCTCAATTATACCTACCTACTCAGATATACGGAAGAGGTGGTGTTTGTAAGGAGACACAATAAATACCTGTGGTATTAGGTTATCAAATCACAAGAGTTGTTATTCTCGGATATTAGGGGATGGTAAAAATGGTAGAAGTACCTATTTCAAGAATCGAACCGCAAGAGTAAGGAGTAAGGGAATGGTTTGTTATTTTGATATCAAATCGACTTACGTGATTGATGTTCCAAAGTGAACTAGAAAGAGTTTAGGAAGGGAGCGATCCATGCAGCTCCACCGTTAACATCGTGGAACAGTAACAAGTTATACGGTAACAGTTACCTGATCACTATGTTACAAGCTAAGAGCGGGCATTATGGAAAAGCCATGGTATAGGAACAAGTTCTACAGGCAGATGTCTCAAAACTTTTATGAATTTACTGGGAGATGGATGGCCGTCCATCAACCCACAAGTTGAACGGATTTCTCATGAGCAAACCTTTGAGTTATTATGATTAACTGTTACTCCAATTAATATTCAAATTTTCCACAGCCAAAAGCTGAAAGTTTTGGCTCGAATCTCTGAAGCCTCGGCCTTTATTTCCGTGGCGGAAAAGGCTGTTGAGTGTTGACTTAGGACTGAGTTATTCCAGAACGGGCAAGAAGAGTAGCCAGGGGCTCCTCACGGTGATTGGACTGCAATGAATTTCACAGCAACAACAAACCAGCTAAGCTAGGAAGGTTTCCACCATAAAAATGGTAGGTACCTGAATTATATAAATCTAGAGACCGCTAAAACAGAACCAAATGCAGTACAGCCGTACCATACAGGGAATGACTAAGTGTTGAAAAAATATAATAAATCGAACATACATACCGGAAGCGGTCGGAAATCTCACCAAACACAGCAGAAAGTTTTTATCCTTCGAAACCTCCTAATATGAAAATTCAGAATTATTACGCCATCAAGACCTACTGTGCTCACCAGAAACAATTTGAAGTTTTTCTTCCAGGAAAATAACTTACTTAAAAGAATTTCATTATATAATTTCGATACATGAATAGGTATAGAAAAATTGAAAACTACAAGTATGTAGGACGCTGATTTCTGTCCTTACCTAAACATCTCCCGATTTCATTACCTATATTTCATTTCTCAGTTCTCCACCTTATAGAAGTATAAACAATATTCACTTTTATTTTCAATTAATTATTATCATTGCATTATTGTTTCATTCTTATTATTTTTGGGCAGGCGAGTCATCACCGTTTGTCCCCAGAGTTGTCTTCATTTAGAGTCTCTTAGAAAGGCACCAAAAATATTTGCCCACGAAGTGCGTACCATCAATCTAAACCCACCGTCACGCTTCAAGATCGAAATCACCTTCCACCATTCCTTCTAGATGGAGTTGCCCTTCCACTCTAAGCCATTTGTCGTAATGTGACGGGAATATTCAAAATTTAGGTCACCAGAGGGAACGAAACCTTCTGAATGAATTAGTACGAGCAGAACCAGAAAATTCCCTGCGGAATCAGACGCGGAAACGGCGGTGGATGCATTAGGTACAGTCTATCGGCTTATTTATTCATGACGTTACTCCAAGCTACCGCTGTTTTATTCACGCCAATAATTCTGTAGCTGGAGAAACCGCACAGAGAAGCGGAATCCGCGATAAACAATTATTGTAAATTCTAATGGCCCTCTTCGATAGAACTTACGAACTTCTTCATAAAACACGTCTGGTCTACACTAATCCATGGATTATATGGCTCGGCCCTGGAATTATAGTTGAGTGCAGTTAGACCATTGATTCATAGAATATGGCGGTTCGACGGTTACCATATGTTGGCGCATGCGCAATCGATACGGCTGATCCAAATGTCACGAAATTCATATGGTACCCTATAGGACCTACCCTACCATAAAAATTTGAGCGAATTTTCACCATTGGGTCTCGAGTTATGGCGGTTCGTCCATTTCTACGTTTGCGCATGCGCAATCTCTTCTACTGATCCGGATGCGACTACATATGGGACCTACGTCTACGTGAGCTTTACCCCAACTACCATAACAATTTCAGCGATTTCGGATCATTAGTTCTTGAAGTTTTGTCGTTTCATAGAAACGCGTTCGCACATGCACACGTACTCAAGAACCTGGAAAAGTTGATAATCTCGAAATTTTTTCAACGTATTCTTGTTGAGTTTGGTCAAAATAAGGATATAATTTGTTTTTACATTATTATGTGAATTATTTCTAATAAGCGCTAAATCTAAAACATACGTAATAACTACGTAAAGTACAATAAGTTACAAAATTAGGCATAAGTCATGGTCCTAGTCACTTCTAGTTGGTATATATTTTGGTAATACTTTTATCGTTGCTAAAACTCCGATGTAGCGAACATCGGAGCTCTGGAACACCGATTAAACACCATTGATAAAAATCGATCTTAAGAAAAACGTCAATACCCTATGTTTTTCCTACAAGAGCGTAGGTAGTTATCCCATGGAATCCTCACAAGACTCTTCAGGTTGTGTACAAATGGCTGTACTAAGAGGCCAGAGTCGCACCATTTTTCATGTCCAGATCAATGACAAAACCTCAGAGTGGTACTGACGATACACCACCTCGGTTGCTACCTGTCACTGACTTCAGGTCGCTGGTTGTGGAGAGTGGGTTTTCTCAAGCATTTCCCAAGAACCTCCCGTTGAGGTTTGAATTTCCTAGGTTCCCCCTCTTGCAATCGTTTCTTTCCTTCAAAACCTCAATATCATTTTCCTCCACTTGGCTTTCCCTCTGTAAGTTCTTCCTTTTTCCGCCTCTCTCGGGAGGTTGGGAAGGTTTGTTCTTGTAATTTGTCACGTCATTGACTGCAGATGACAGTCCCTCCCTTTTTCAGACAGCACCTGGCAAAAGCCCACGGCATCCTGAAGCCCCCTGGATGTCGCCCCAGAATAAAATTTCGCCCATGGGAATAGGTTAGGGGTTAACGGTCCCTGGACGCTATTAAACATCGGAAACAGTGTAGAACGTTGAGAAGACCTGGACAACTGTTCCCTCTATCTCCCAACCACCATGCTGCACGAAACAAAACTACCAAAAACCCAGGAATTAAAAATTGAGTACTTTAATTGGATATGAAGAGGTACCAAAGTATAATTTTTATGAAACAACCACAAGGTTTTAAAGGGATACTTCATCCTACTTTCCAAGCTCTTCAAATCCATTTATTACGGCGATGATAAATGAGGCATTTCCAGTCACAAACCCGTTAAATACATTTTCCAACAAATCAATCTATAAACGATTCTTTCAAATTAAAAGGATCACATTCTGCTAAAACCTAATCAGCAATAATTCACCTAACTTAACGTCATTTTTTATCTGGAAAATACTGCTAAAAGTTGATATTATGCTAATAACTTGAATAGTACGATCACAAACACGTTGATATTTTTTCCCAAACTGACAAACATCAACGCGATTAAAGGTTTTCATTCAAATCAAAGGGATCCATGATAAATCATTATCAGAAGCCAGCTCTAAACTGCCTCCGAAAGTTTGAGAGGAATCGGGCAATTAGATTGTGAGAAATGGGTGTTCAAGTAATCCACGTTTGTGTTGGTGAGGAATTACTATTGGTCCGAATTCTCCCCATCTCGATCTCCGTAGGGGATTATCTAGGGTCGAACTCACAAAGATAATCCCTGAAAATGTTACCAAAATTGAATGAAAAGTTGTGTGTTGCAAGGACTTGCAACTACTCGGATCCTAATTATTATTTGTGAAGGTCTAATAGTAACGTGGAAGAGGTACAAGTGGGAATTTTCCACACCTAGGTGATAACAAAGCTTACTTTTGGCCTTTGCTTAGTTTTGTAGACTAGGAAGCCAACTACAAGGTGACACTTGAACCATCAAAATTAAGTTTTAAACAGAAGTTAAGAATGTGATTATTCATGTGTCCTACTGCATACCTTTTTTTACTTTCCTCAGCCCACCTGAAGGTGAAAGGAAAGTATTGCGATCAGCAGATAACCCAATTTCTGAAACAACACCTTTAACTGGTCCTAATCGACATCTGATCAATTTTCTCCACGTTTTGGAAAAGTGTATGTAAGTCCGAATGTACGAGTACGTATGAATGTGCGTATGTATGTGTATGCACACGATTGCGGCCCCTGCGACAATGATAAAAAAATCCGATTTCGAGGATTGGTTTATACATGTCTGAGGATAGGACCCTAAGAATTTCAGCCCTCCAGGTCAATTACTAGGGGGAGAAAATATTCCAAATAGGTGAAAAACGTCGTTTTTATCCCATTTTTTAGCTTTTCTCCCAAACTGCTCTAACGATTTTGATGAAATTCACAGGACTCACTCTTCAAACAAGTAGAAACAAGTTCCAACACCCCCCATCTTCACAAAAATATATGGAGGGCCAAAAACAGCTTTACCCTTTATCCTTTATGCCATTTGTTAGGTTTTTACGGGTGAGGAAAGTAGTGTGAAGCCTCCAGATGTTTTATGTTTTTTAAGATAGAGCGTAGGTACATTTGTTTTTATCAACTGCCTTTCCTACAAGCAAACACAATAAACTGGAAGCTTTTTTCTCAAAATTACATCATCCCGCCAGGAATGAACATTTTTTCATCGTTATCTGCCACTACACGAAAAAAACTCGGCTTTTTAGACCCATTTAAGGATAATAACGCCGGATGAAAAGTTGAGTGAAGCAAGGGTGGTTGGAATAAAGGATAGAAAAATGCATTTCAGTGCAAATGCTGCCCGGTTTCTTCTCTGGCCCACATAGAGTGGTAAAGGCTGCTTTATATCATCCAATTTATTATGCGAATGCCTCAAAACGGTGCTATGAGCTTTGAGGCCCGTATTACTTCGCCGACTGAGGAATGAACGTTCAAACGCTCTTTCAATTAAGAGCCTTTCATTCGCTTTGTCCAAATAAATCCCCAAAACTCGTTTTGAACAGCTAACTACTCGAAGCTTGATGGTAATTAGCCAAATTTTTGTGGGCTCACGTTTAACGGCTTCAGGTGAGGAGACAGGTAAGTAGGCATCTATGTAGTTCAAGCGAACCATGTTTTTAGTGCTTACCTCAATGTCTTTCATTCGACTATTCGACGTTATTGTCATTAGGATGAATACACAAAATTCTCGAGACGTTATTGTCATTATAGGATATACACAAAATTCTCGAGACGTTATTATCATTATAGGATCTACACAAAATTCTTCCTTTTCGTGGGAGCAGACATCGCAATAAGGACTATCATTGGTACGTATCCTATTCAAGTAAACACCGCACAAGCCACGATTCGAGCGAAGTCGTGCTATTTTTCGTATGTCGGCTCCATTGAGATCACACTTTGAAATCCATGGCACACGCGCGGGTTCTATTCACGATACCGATTACCCCAGTTTGAATAATTGAAAATTCGCTGCCATTGAACTTTTAATTGCCTATAAATGCACACGTACAGGTCAGAGTGAGGCAGATTTATGGAGAGAATTGAGCCACTCTGCCTTGCTGGATCAAAGTGGCGAATCAAGTGGATCCGGGAATCCTAATGAAATAAATCACAGGGGAGGAACCTGTAAAGCGATACATCACTGCCGGATGTGTCAGTATGGATGGTCTTCACGCGCGGCCCCTTAGTCCTCCCTCCACCCACCAAACCGCCACCTTAGCTTCCGCCACTACCGAAGATGTATCGTTGTTATGTATTCATAAAAGCCTTTCTTCGGTTTTTTTCTTAGAAGCAGAAAAAAAATACATGCGGTATATAAATCATTCGGCGTCTCGCAATAATGTAATAGACGAGGGAAAGATTTTTTCCTTTTAAATCCTCCAGATGCAATAGCTAGTGAATAATATTAAGTTTTCGCAATAAATGCATCTTTTTACCACAGTGTTATTGAAGAAACGTGACCACCTACCACAGATAAAATTAAAGGTGAGATAAACCATGGCCGGTTCTTCTCTGAAGCCGGCCATGAATAAACTCGTAGAATGGACCCGCGTAGATACTAAAACAAAAAGCGGGGTTCAAATGGAATCACTGAACTCTGAACATGGTTATTTTGTACTTTTTAAATTGAATGGTCTCAGTGAGAGCTTTCCAAAAAGGTGCAACATGCGGGGTATCTGATGAGCAAAAACGGGTCTTGTATTTATTCAGACCTTGCTATCATCCCACTCCTATCATCAGCTCCTGAAATTTACTACGTCACAAGCGTTTTGTGGCCAAACTTGGCGGGATTCCGAGCTGAAGATTGGTGATAAAGGGTTTCATAAAGTGCTAAATCTAAATTTGAGGTCAAAAGTGGAATATTCCTATCCATGCGCAGACCCCCCCCAAAAAAAAAAAAAAAATCAAAAAAATCGACACCTCAAAGAGCTTATTAGAGGCTTTTAAAAATTAAATTAAATATAGGAACCTGGATGAAGAATCCTTAATGTTTCTCCTTTTAGAGCTGTTAGTAAGCTAGGTATTAGGTTTAACTCTGAATTCTGAATTCACTTGATCGATATCCACCAGCGTCCACCAGGTACAGTGCAGATCGCTTGGAAACTATTATTGTACGACCTCCGACGAAGAAGTGATAAGCGATAGCCATTGATTATTTGCTTTAGTTATTACCTACCTTGACAAACTTATAATTATAACCAAAGTACACGAGCATTGTGACACTTGCCATACAATTAATTACTCAATATCATAAAAACGAATGACTTATTGTGATGAAACAATACTAGGTTTTGATGCTTTGCTAGGTTTTGAATGCTTTGATGATTTAGCGAATTTTCGAAGAAAGTTCAGCTATTGCAATGGCTTCAAAATTTTAGTATGTACTTAATGCAAATTTTTGAAAGTTGTCTCCATGGAAATCCGTTTTAGACCATTCTGAAAATTCAGAAAGATACACTCTTCCATATGTATGTGCATAATTATATTTATATATTTATTTATGTACAGACGATATCTGACCCTGAAACCTAACTAAAAGATCCAAAAAATTTCAAAATGTCAATAATAACAAAAGAAAGGCTGAGTTCGTTAGCCAGAATTTTCGGAGTACTCCAAGGGGTCATATTTTGAGAAATAATGGTCAAAAACGTGTTTTTTGAGGTTTTTGGTGTGAATCACCATCTTAAACATAGGACCATAATATGGCATATTCGGAATCAGCTCAAAATGTCCTGAAGAATCACCCACAGAATCGGTCAAAATTATTCTTCGAAAATTCGCTCATCAACTCATGCTGCATGACTGAAATTTTCTAGTATTTCGCAATATAAATACTTTTTTTTCTTATTATGACTGATCTCCATTAATCATGTTTAAATAGTGAAGCTGTGTTTTACACCAGGTACATTATTATTAGCTTGGTAGGTAAATAATATGGTTATATAACCATATATAATATATAACCAACTTCACCATATAATATATAACCAACTTCATTAATACTAAAATTTGGTTTAAGCAAATAAAGTTTCCAAGAAGAATATTAATCAATTAATGATAAGAAAATACTCCAAAAATTAAGTACTCGAAGTACTCGGTGCGAAGTTTTGAAGGTAAAATATTTTAGTGCACACATCAATTTTCAAGTAGAAAATTGTTGAATAAACTCTCTTAGTGATAACCTTATGAATTAAATAAAACATTGATGAAGAGGAGGTAATGTTTTAAGGGAGCCAGAAAAAGTTAATGAAATGTTGAATTAAAAAGATTTAGATTAAAAGGAAAAGTGAAGCGAGGGAAAATACCAAAGGAGGTGGTTGTGAATTAACAATGTTGTTAAATTAATACGAAAGAAGTCGCCAGGTTTTATTATGATTTTAGTCCGGAGAATAATTGATTTTTTGGAAGTTGAGAGAGAGGAGATTGTCTGAATGGTAAATAAAATCAGTGAGGAATCATAAATTATTACCGGTAAGATCTAAAGAAAACTTTTATTCACAAATTAGCGTTGCACAAATGGCACAGAGATAACCTGTATAAAAAGTTAGCTGTTTGCATTTAGGTTGGGTGGCAAAGCCGTAATGTCCGTTTCGCTGAATTTCATCATCTTATCAACAGTTCCGTTTTGGTATATCTACAATTTCAATGTTTACCAAAGAATTGAGAGAAGAACATGGCTATCTTATAAATAATCGAGGTAGGTACGTACTAGTACAAAATTCAGTGTCACAATCAGTCGGTAGTGACAATGCACTGTTAGAAGAAGAGGTCCACTACATGAGAATCACTGTATGTGGAGGGGTGCGGGATAAAACATGTCGAGCAAGGCTTCACATTACTTTCCTTACCCGTAGAAAACAGAAAATGGTTTCTCGCTGATTTCGGTCCTCAGGATATTCTCCTGGAGACTATGGTTGAGCTTCTATATGCTAAAAATGACGGGGTGTCACCTATATTGCTTGATTTCTCCCCCTAAAATTAACCTGGAGGGCTGAAATTCTTCCTAGTTTATTGTCATACATACAGAAACCGAACCTCGAAATTTTCAAATCATGTTCGTAGCGGCCGCAATCGTGACTATGTAGGTACATACTCGTACATACATCCGCACAAACGAAGTTTATCAATTGTTGATCAAAATCGTCCTACAGCTGTGTCTCTAAGAAAATCGATTTTCTGCCGATTGATTTTGACCTCTTGATGATGGAGGGAGGACTCGTTCGGAAGAAACACGTGGACCAACTCAGGAGTAGAAGAAATACAGGACCAAAAATATATGAAGAGGAGAAGAATGGAGTATCCCAACATTATCGTTATTATTATGTCCCACGGAATGATGAACTACCTAGGGAATTTTAGGTCGGTTTACTCGCTTAAATAAAATTTACTTTCATTCATTCTAACGGGACTCATTTAGTAAGTTTCTGTAATGCTAAATTAATCAATCTAAGTGTCGAGTTTCTATGAGTTTAAGTGAGAGCAACAAGTTAATTTGAGCTACACTAGACTATGAAACTGTTTAGGGGGAACAAAAAGTTTTTTGTTTGTTGCAATGACGTCTGTGGAGCAATAAGGGGTGTTCTCTCTTTTCTTCTGGTTTGACAGGACTTGAGACAGCAGAGGTTCATTATAATTTGTGGACTCTTCTGAAACTGGGGGGCGGGGAATTTTTTTCTGCAGAATCCTCTTTCAAAAAAAAGAGAAACTGGGAAAAACTGCGCTAGGAAGTCCAATAAAAGGACACGGGCTTTCTCCTTCCTCCAAGGGGCAGAAGAATAGGAAAACTTTTATCGAGGAAGTCTGCCCCTTTCATTACAACCAAAACCACCACCACCAGATACTTTATCCAGTTTTGAACGTTTATACCTACCCCTATTAGGCCCAAGCGGTACGGATTTCTAATTTCGAATTAGTACCTACTAACTGTCATGTATGTAGAATAATATGTACCTGCCTGCGTGGGAAGTTTGAAAATTAGTATATAGGTGATTATGCATCATGATTGATTCACAGCTTCTAAGAGGAAATACTGATCATTGAATTTACGTAGGTACCATATTCAGTATAACTTAGATAAATACAGGGAGAATGTCGTAATAGTTTGTTGAGATTATCTGTTAGTTTATGCTGACAAAGCACAAACCCATCCAACTTTCGTTGCAGATGGGTAGGTTGGATGTAGGTTCACTTGCGGCAGATTACAGATAAACTCACCTTTCCAAACAATGCGAAATTCAAAAGATTTTCAACAACTTAGAAAGTTGGAACATTAAAAACGGTTCTGGTGATACTGAACCCCACACAACCTTCGGAGTTCTAGTTCGAGTCTGTCAAATATCCCCCTGACCCTGGCGTCATTGAATAAATCATTATTTGCTATTTTTCTACAGATTAAAAGGTGATCTGTGTTTTGCATTACTTGGGGCAGCAACGGTTGCCTTTCGTCGTGGCAGTGTGTTCAGTTGATTCGTTTTAGCCATGACAGTGCGTCGGGACAGTAGGCACCGAAACTTTAGAATGGAGCCTGGGAAGGGTCAACCAAGTCTGCCTCAAAATTTAGAGTACATAAACAATTTCAGCGCTTGTAGTCAAAACAATAATACAGATATCACTTACGTTCGGCATCAAAAACAACTGACAAGGTTGGAAATTTGAATTTTCAAATTAAAGACGGGTTGAGAAAAAGGGACGAAAAATACAGATTTTTTTCTGGATTGTTTGAAACAAAACGCTAACCTTCCCTAAGTCCCTCCGTATGGCGCCACCATTTATCCCGATAGGATTTTGGTTGGGGGGATGCGGAAAACAGGGAAATGGGGTTCGGAGCCCGACGTTGAGATAGAGGAAGCTGGGACGAAGGTACTGGAGGGGGGTCCACCCAGAAAGATAACCACAGCGATTGAATACAAATCCTAACAAACGACCCGCCATTAACGGACCTTGGACACTTTTATCGAGGGATTTATGAACGGAGCTACTTTATTTTTCAACTCTTTCCGACTCCCTTCCCCTCCACTCACCGCCGCACTTCTGGAAGGTTTGGCCGTACTTCGACGGGGCTCAGGGTGAGCTGGAGGTCTCCATTCCCCCGACCACCGATGGGAGGTTTATTCGTGGTCCGATGGTGATGATACTCCAAGACCGATAGGAGCCCCCCTTCGGCACTAAAAACCAAAAGGGATGCTACATTTAAATATTCACACTCAATATGTACCTGCTCACACCTTACCCTAAAATAATCTTGCACCTAGAAAGCAGAATGTAGGTAGTATGTAGTGCCAGAAGTACGAGCTTATTTCACATTACAGACGGTTACATGAAATTTGACGGAAATTGTTATTTGAGGTTTACTTGTGCGACTTATAATAACAAATGAAGAGCCCAGAGAGGGAAGGGGCTAACAACCAATTCCATTTTTTCGACAAAGCGGATTTGAAAGTTTGAAAAATCACCTAAAACAGGACTACGGCACATACAGGGCGATTTAGTACACTCGCTCTCGTCTTTGGAAAGAAAGCCTGTCAAAAAACTTAGTTATTAGGTATATTCCTGTGTTGGGTTCCTGTTATTGTACTTCTTATCCTTGTATTTCAAGAATATTATATATATAACAAAAAAAAATACACTTGAGGCCGGAAACTATCAAAATCCAAGGGAATCCAAGGGAAGGGCTTTCATCAAGCGTAACTTCATTAGTAGTTTCACCGAGTTCCTAAACAAGAACTGAAAGCAAGAGATGGCTAATAACCTCGACCAAAGGAAGGGAAGGTTAACTAAGACGAACCCTTGCTGCATCATAATTTCAGGGCGTATTAATTTGTGGAGAGAAGATACCTGAGATTGCGTGAAATACTAATGAGGTCTCTGGCAAGTTGTTAGAAGGGATGGGAAAATGTAGAGTTTCTTGAAGGAGAGAAGGCGAATAGTTTGTTTTGAAGGGCTCCAAGGAGGGTGGGATGTAGTGGAGGTCGTTACGTATTCGAAACTTGAGTTTGCGGATAGCCCTTGTAGGTGTTTGGTCGGTTCAAGGTGGGGAGAGGTGGATCTATAACTGCATTAGGAGGACCATGACGGTCTCAAGGGTTGTGATGGACCGGGTGGGAACTGGGGTTCCCTACGAATTATTTACAAGGCCCCCAGCTGTGTGGGAGGTTGCGGTAGTGGCGTCACATGGGGCATACCACAAGAAGTATACCTGAGTTTCAATTTTATGCAAAATAGAACACTTCGAAAAGGAACGGACCTATTTTCTTACCCGATCCTAACAATTTAGAACTCGATAATAAATTCACAGTAAACATATAAATTTACTCTGAAAACCATGACACATCTTGAAATCTTCAACTCAGTTTCCGTTGACTTAGTTTTTTCTGATTCACAGAAAAAGTTGAGTTCAGTTCAGTTCAGGACAGTTTTTTCTTAGTTTTTTTCTGATTTTCATTTTGTTTTTTCATTTCTTAGTTTTTTCTCACTCGTACGACTGCCAACAAGTTGCCGCTATAAAGCTTGAAATATGATTCTCAATGTCTTGTGGTAAACAGCCAAAGTTGTGCATATATCATTCGAGAGAACTATTTGGAACGGATATCAAATAAATAACAAATATTATTGTATTGTTGCCTCTATCGGAGCGGGCAGTGCATGCTGCGATGAGTAATAAAACGGGACTGAGCTGTGATAACGGGCGTGTGAACATACTGTACTTACTGACAAGATAAGGGGTCGGTATACAAAATTATACCATTTTTTAATATTACCTACTGCTGTTAGTCAATAACTAACACAAAGAGTACCTAACTAGATCGCACAAGACTCCACCCCCAACATCCCTACACTATTTCCTCATATACCATACCGTAGGCCAAAAACCTCTCCTGTAATTCCAACATTTTTCTAACATCCTCTCGAGACCAATCAATTCACCCGCGTACAATATGTAGCTCCTTTTCATATAAATCTCCAGCTTGTACAATATGTAGTTTCCCTCTCATATACAAAAGTAGCACTCATGATACACAATGTTCCGTTGATCAGGTTCTTCATTTCTACATCTAAATACTTTAACTTGACTATACTGTAACGTATAGTGTGCTTAGACGGTTCATCGCTCCCGTGAAATTCCATTTGTATTCATGACTAAACCCTGTTGTAAGCTAAGTATTAGTACTTTGCTAATTTCCATTAGAACGCATATTAGCATGTATTAGGATGGCAAACGGTGGCACGATTAATGCGGGATGCCCCAGGGCATCACCAACCGCCCAGTTACAAGTTCTCCAGCATTAGTTTACGTACTTGTAACTCGTTCGGCGTTACATCGTCGGTTTTCTCGAGCTCTCAAATCGTCTTGAGTGCATTCGAGCGATCATGTTCTGGAATTGAGTCTTCCATGAAACAACCCAACTGCTCCATTTAAAATTATAGCGATCGCTAGTCC